>QNGE01002026.1:42550-88984 GCA_008508345.1 Paragonimus westermani | reverse complement strand
TGAGGTCAATGGCGCAGTGGTTAATAGGGTTGCCTCATGATTGGAATGGCCGGAGTTCAAATCCCTGTCGTGGAGATGATATGCACTACTGACGAGCTCTAATGGGAGCAAAACTCGAGTCTGGTGCATCTTTTTGAAAGAGTCTGGCTGGGAGGTCTATCTGGATGCGAAGGCTGTGATCAAGTGTGAGTGGTGGTCAACTTGAAAATAAACAAAATCCTCGACTACTCATCAAAAACATGTAATTGTTTCGTATTCGTTGCAAAAAACATATTTTTAATGATTGTAGCGGTGCTATTGTTTATTCACAATGTTATTGATGGTTATCGTGGATGTGTCATCACGTGTGACGCTCTTGGGGCATGTTTTTGAAGATTTCGGCCAGTTACCTCTCTCTACTGAGCCAAGTTCTCTAATGGTGCTTTAGGTGGCTCAACGTGTCAAACCTAGCTTTAAAGAACTTGATCAACCGGTATTGTGAGCTAGACAGTTTCTATTTAGAAGAGACCCAGTTGCGAAAAATCTAGACTTCGGCTGGATTCGAACCAGCGAGAGCTGATAGAACATTTGCCGCGTTCGACCATGTTGTTTCTATTGCTTGGTAGGATCTAGCTGAAATCAAGACTTCGTAACTTGGTCTCTTCCATATTATCATATCTGCCAAACCACCTAACATTTTCCATTCACTCAGCACTAGGTGACTGAGAAAAAATACACAAAAGTTTTTCCTTGTTATGATATATTCATGTTCTTCTTGACACTACTAGGAAATGTGCTCAGCATCATGAACACTTTTAGTGTTATTTCGATTAAATATCCTCAGGGAACTTAGGTGTGAAGAATTGGTGTACGCTGCTTTCGTAAGTAATGTGGTCTCATCTTTCGTGTTTGTACACATTTAAGAAAGCGGCAAGGAATTACAAGCTAAAGAAGCTTCACTGTTTGTGTTATTGTAAGCATTCATTATACAGTTACTGTGTCTAACGGATTACTTAAATGCGGTAAAAGGAAGGGAGATTAAAAGGAACTTATCGCTTGTTTGAATATAAGTCATCTAGAATCACGGTTTATAGACGAATTTTCGCTGCTCTACGCTTCTGTTCTGATGATCCACTAGCGGTGACCCCTTCACGCAGTCTACCTTAACACAATCAAAGACGGCAAAAAGTTGTTTTAACTTATGAATGTTCGACAAAATTGCCAGAGAACCCCATTTTTCGTCCAAAACCGCCTTCTCTCTCGAAAAAACGATTTGGCCCAATAAGAATGGGCAGATTTTCCCGGGACTATCCAGAGACGACCTTCGCTACTTTTTCTACCTGTCCGACCTTTATTCCGTTATACTCATTGACGGTTTAGAGACCTCAATCATTAGCTATGGCAAGTGTATTTCCGTCTTCTGATTTGCGAATATATGTAGGTCGCTATGTACCATAAGAATGCCCTGTAATTGTCCTTTTGTGGCATACGTTTTCGAGGCGTAGCAAAGTCTTTTGGTTTCACTTGGGAGCAATTAACGGGGCAGTCGAGTTATTCTCGGGACCAAGACTTTCCGTTACCTTTAATACAAGGAATGCAATTTGATTTTTAACAAGTGTGTTACCAGTCCGTGAACAAATTAGCGTATTTTATGAGTCTTTATAACAGAGATAAGGAATTTCCTAATGTTGACCCTTCTCACCATAAAAGTAGCAAGCCATTTATCTCGACTTCATTCTGTCACCTGTGTGAGGAATAATACTATTCGCTCGTCTTTTGTTATGTATAAATTCACGAACATCACAGAAGTGTATTCTAGCATACTTCATTTACTTTCGCTCTTCACTCAGCATGACCATACCGGTCGAATCATTAGCTCTATACACCTGTTAAGTCTCCGAGCTTGCTGCAAAACACTTCACGACCTCGAAAGCTTATTACTGCGACCGTAGTATTGTAGTGTAAGTTCCAGTGACCAGTTTGCGGACTGTAGCGTTGCTCGTCACTTTGAGGTAGTCGCAAATCTTGTATGCAGTATTCCTTCCGGCATGACCCACATTTTGTTTACAGACCGCATTAAATACAGTCCCACAACTTCAGCCAAGTACCAGCGCAATCATTTCTATGCAAACCTGTAGTAGTTTTCATTCACCTTCGTCAGCCTCCTTAATCCGAATTTAACAAAGCAATCGAATCGACCGTTTTTTCAACTTATGGTGATTTTAGCTGTTCACAAAACTGACTAAGAATATTGTTCTCATTATTTTATTATTGTCTGACACACTGGACGAATTACCCTCCACTTGCTGAATAAATTTCAGATTGTACACCACCCACATTTGATCACAGACGTTGCATTTGGACAAACCTTTTGGCCGGCCCACTTCGTACAGAAGCAGTAAACCCGAGTTTTGTTCCTATTAGAGCTCATCAGCGGTGCATATTCTTGTCCGAGGCGAAAGTCGCACTCCGACCCGCGCGTCTGTGAGACTAGCATGCTAACCGCAACACCAATAACCTCCCATCAAGCGTGACCAATTAATCATATCTGAACGCTCACCTACAACCTTGCGTGAATGGCATACAGGTTGCCCGATCGTCTTGATGGGAGACATGGGGACTGTCTTGTTAACTCCAGTCAATAACCCTGCGATCAAGAAATTCTGTTAGATTGAGGTTACTGTATTCATTGAAACAAGTGAGCAATGTATAGGATTCACAGTGAACTTCGAGATTCTGATTATTTCAGATTGTACATCACCCATACTCGATCACATTTGGCCGGCGCATTTTGTAAGGAGGCACGAAACTTGAATTTCGCAACGCCAGTAACGTGACACTAGGTGGGACTGTCCAGAGTTTTCTTACGATGTGGGGCGGCCAGAAAGTTTATTTGAATGCAACTACTGTGACCGAATTTAGGTTGTGCTCAGTCTGAACTGTCTATTAGATCGAAAACTTGCCCACTGGGTGGCAGAAATCATAGCGCTGATTTGATGTAACGAAAGCGGTTTGTCATTCAGAAGAATTCATTACTAAACGTAAATAACGTGCGTTATATAAAAATGAACATTATTGAATATCTTCCAGTAATGAAAGACATTGTTCAGCAGTTTAACCAAAGCTAAGGCTTACAATTTTCACGGGAATTCTAGGCCACCGGTTTTCAATTGAGGTTATCGTGAACTCCACTCACAAGTGAATATGGCTAACAGCATCACTTATCATTACTCTGAAGATCACTGGGTACCTCACGCTATTTATTCTGCTATTCAGCAGTGCTGCTTCAAAATATTAGACAATAACGATGCCAGTGAAGACAGTAGGCTTAGAACTAGCGTTTCCAGGTGCCTACTAGTGAACGTTAATAAATATGAGTCTAAGAGCCACTGCATTCAGAATGGTTATCCCTGCAAACTCGTAAAACAAACCGAACCGGAACCAAATTAGTTTTCTGTCTTACGGGTAAACAGTCTGGATCTGTCAAATTCCTTTGTTTACAATGACATTCGGGAGCTACATTGTTTAGCTACGTGATGGGGACCAATCAGCAACTAGCTGTTCGTATTAAATAGCTTGATCTCAAATACCTAGGAGTACAAATAAAATCGTTCAGCTGTCGTGTATAAATTGGAAAGTGACGCTCAACATCACAAGTTACCAAGCGCACTATCCATACAAGACGCAGTCAATTTGTTGTACGTTTTTTGAGAACTTCTGAAACAGTAGGAAACGCATCCCTTACTTTGCCGAAGTGTTAGCTATATACGGCTATATAGATGTATGTATATAAAGAGAAAATCGATTTGTGTTATCGCTGCGGCTACCTTTTCAGTCTGTCTTATTTACTTCAGCCTGGTTGAAAGTAGTTACATTTGCACCCGTGGTGATATGAAAGGCTACTTCAGACGGCATTAGTTGGCTTGTGTCTACCCGACCTCTTAGTCAAGCTCATTAGCAGAAACAAATTGTTTTTAGTTTATCCATCTGTTGCACTCACGCCACTGCTCTCCATATGATGATGGCTCTCCGTCTACAGATTAACTAGGAGAGATATGTATAACGACGAGGTTCGTTCGAGTTGCCTGCAACCAGTCACTCAGTTAAACACCATTAGTGGAACTTGAGTTCTCTACTTCTGAACTTATGAACACTCGATGGATTGTTATTTCTAGTTTATCAGCTTCCACAAATATAGGGGTATGGTTTCGGCTAGCGTTGGATTCATAACGTGGTTGCACGTTGCGGTACGTTTTGCTTGTTTTTGCAGCACTCTGTTACTGGTGAGGAACACTTCATCGTTGTCACCTGGTAGACAAGTCTCGGAGAAACTGACAGAATTTAAAACCAACCCAGTTAGAACTCTGTGGTAAGCTAAGGTATCCTACCATACGGTTCAATGATGCCATATGCCTGAATCAATCACACTCATCTGCACCTAACAGATCCCCTGGAGTATCGTTTGGCAGGAATTACTGTCGAAAAAATACTGTTTTTGGTGGCATCTATAGAACAGAGAAACAGTATCTACATTGAAACTGTCATCACCCTTCACTTTTGACAGCTCAGGTGAAAATTGACAACTTGCTAACAAAACAGTCTGGGCTGAGTAAACAGAAGGAATGGAGGACTAGCTTGTCAAAAGTGACATGTTCTGACCACTGGGTTATCAGTTCCAGGTAGCTGTGCGTTCGATTTTTCGAAAACGTCAATTTATGTGTAGAAAGTGACTATGAAAACGGCAGCAAGAAGGCCGAGTGGACGAGGTAGTGATGAACTAAAAAATCTTATCACAAATACAACAAAAAAGACAGGAATTCAGGGAAGTTACTTCGATGGAATCAGTTGAAAATTGAACAACTTAAGCATAAATTACTAAATAGTATAGAAAAATTAGGTCCTTGGTTTAGAGCTGGCGGAAGACCAACTCATCCAGGTCGTCGCCTTTAAGCCAACTTATCTCAAACAAGCTGCTTTATACTACACTTTTTCGCGAGACACTGTGCGACTTTGCTCACTTGAAATAAGTAGCTCTCATAGGACTGAAGTTATGATGGTAAGCTATAGTATTTATGGGGTTAATTGGTACCATGGTGTATATTTGTAATTAGTATACTTCAAGTAAGTTTTTGAAAGGGTATCATTGTGCCGTGTAATTGCTCTTATACTAGCTTGATAAACTAGTAGAAATCGCTGCACTGGAGAGTTTCGGAAGGCCCGGTCACAAAAAACTTGTAAACATCTCTGACTAAGGTCTCTTTGAATGCGGATTCGAACGACGATGAGAAGAAATAACGGAAAAGAACGTAAACCAGGTTGAAACAGGTGTTTATTGGATGGTTTTTATAAATCTTTCGCACCAGGGAATCCACGGTTTCTTCATTTTAGCATCATTTACAGCGTACACACTTCCGTATCCACTTGTCCGTAAATGACGCATCTTATAATTTACAAGGTTAACTAATGTATTCGTTTTTCAGTAAAAGAACTGAAAGTTTATAATTGACTAATATAGATGACAAGAAATCACTCACTGAAGCACCTTTTGTACACAAGTGTGTTATAAACTGATAGGCCTTGCAAAAAATAGCTACGGAGACTTCATTCTAAATTGTTAAATTCATTTTTGATAGAGGTTTGGATTTTGTATTTCTACAGGATGAACTCCTTTAATATTTGATCACAACATTGATGTCTACCCAAACTTTTTCGGTTGACCTTAACCATAAACCGATCCTATAACAAGCCACGGTGGGTCGCCATCTCGTTAATCAGTGAACCACACTATTAACAAGGAATTACACTGCTTTGTAAGGGTCGCAGTAAATTGTCGAAGTTCACATCCATTTCATTAGGCTAAAAGTTTTGCCGATCTGGAAAATGCCTGTCTAAATTCCACGCTGTTCGTTCGTGTCAGTTAAATACACCAGCTGATAACTAAACAGATCAATTTTTGAAGGTGTGCTGACAAAATAAAGAGTTCGACTGATCAACAGCCTTAGTTGTATGGTAGATGCATGTGTTGAATACGTTAAGAGCTCGGTACTCAAAATGGGAAGAACTTCAGACCGCTAAGTCAGTTAGTGTTTCAAAGTTCAATATATGCAGCAATCAGCCAAAATGTTGAGTCAACTGCGCGTAGTCAATAAATACATGCAGACTTCATGTTTACAAAATTAATCGGGCATAATAATAATATAACTGGAAAAGAGGATACACGACAACAATGAAGGTAAGAATGGGTAAAATAACCCACTCACAAGCGACATGTTAACAAGTTGCTTCTGAGTACAGAATCATCTGCGTTTTACTGCGCACGGCTGGTTTCTTGAAGATGACAGATCGGAAAATGTAAGAACGCTTTTACGGGCGTTTTGACAAACACTAAGGAGTGCCTTCACCAGATCTACTGTGTGGCTTGGTTCAAGTAAATGTTTCGTCGTGACACTGATAAATTCCGTCTCCGGTTTTCAGAAGCGACTTTCAGATACACTTCAAGACTTGAACGCTTATCGCCTTCAATGCATAACATATCCGCCACGAATAACCTCTGCGGGTGTATTCGTATGCAACATTCAAGTTGGTGACTGTCTGACCTACACCTCTGCTCAAAGTTGAAGGCAGGCAAGTGGTCGGGTGTAGTATAGTGTTTAACTCTTGTCTCTTGGTCTGTGGAGTTTGAGAGTTACTGTAGGCGACATGGTACTCCAAAAATTTACTTGGTTTTTTGACGATTTATTTAACCCATTCAAAAGACTTATCTTGGAAGCACTGCGTGGGATTATTTCACGGTTTTCTAGTATAATTTGCAACGGAAACATTGCTGAGAAAATTCGGACATAAAAATTCACGTGTGCACACCCAAATATAATCACATCAGTTTCCAATAAACCTAGTTAACAGCCTTACACGCGCACTTATTTCACGCGTGAGAAATTTGCCACCCACCGAGACTGTGCCAGCAAGTTTAATATTAACTGATAACCGTAAGGTGCAAATCCCCAGTTTTTTTAAATAAAATTTTTACCATTGTTAAGTCGATCGTTTTCGTGTCTGTCTCTGCTAAGCGGGTTGTTTGAGAAAAATTAAGAAATAAACTCTGATCCTACGCTTAAAGATCCATGATGAATTATGCGATGAATACTGGTTGCAGTATTTTCTAATAGAGTTCCGATAACCGGTTAGTTTAAGGGAGACCAGAAATTCAATTACTGAATGATTACAAAATAGGACGTAATCAAGCTCAACTTGCTAGTTTGTTCCATGAAACTGAATGCAAAACTTTACTCTACGCTGGACCGTTATGGTGCTGGAGAGCTGGAATCTTGTGACAAAAAACGCACACTCCGTACAAAATATTCATAATGAACGGTTACCCGGTGAGTTTTAATCTAGGAACTATATGAACAGTTGGCATAAACCTTAGCCATTTTTAGTAGACAAACAACACTTATTCATTAATCTCCAACTTGAACGAATTTGATAAATGTGACAATCTATCCGAAAAGCAAAGATGCAGTTGAGAAATCCTACTCGCAGGTCAATGAGATGTGACATTAACTTTGGCTTCCGTCATCCTACCAAACGAAGGTTGACTGGCAAATTATTGAACCAGCTGTTCTGTATGCAAATGGCTGATAATGCCAAAGGTTTTAAACTGTTTGTACTTTAAAGAAGTGATATGTACGGGTACGCGAATATCATTCTGCGTGTTCAAGCAATAGTGCAAACAAGTCGTTTTCAAAAACAATTGCTGAATGCATGTATGACTTCGATGGTTCCACCAAAAACATAGGTGTTTTGCGTAACGAAGACAATCAAATGTAGCTGTCTTTCGAGTACCGAGTATCACTTAATCCGCCGGCATCTGCTTGCGTAAAACGATTCTTCTCATCAGAATGAGTTCTTGATGATAGTGAAACTGATCCTGCTTATCATCCAAAGAATCCAGAACGCTGGTCAGCGCCTGTGCGTTAACAGTCTACAGTCTACTCTGTTTTTGTAAGATGAAAGGTTCAAAGCTATTCCAATAGCTGTTTTACAGATAGATGTGTCACATATCGCACGTATAGTCAGGTGAACAAAACAAGAACACATATGTTACTAGCTAGAATGTAGTTTTCATGAATTTTTCAGGCACTTTCGGATCCGTCATCCCTAGAGTAGATTTTACCTAATCCTGTGCCAAGTAATAAGCAGCTTTCGGAAACCACTGAGGTAACTAAGTTCCACAAAAATATCAAATTACAGTTGTCATAGTGACTGTGTTTAATGTGGTTTTACGAAATCCATAAAAGTTTGGTGATTATTTAAAACTCTAGCAACAGCTTATGAAGGCATTTCGGAAATCGATTTTGCAAATAAAAGGGCATTTTTGTTGTTTTTGTTTAAGCGACTTCATATTATTGCCCCATACTTATGGTTTGATTTAAGTAGTTAACCACCAGTTTATTAGCAAATGGCAGTTGCATTGGCCTTTTTACCAAGTACATATTGAAAAACTGCAGTGTCACTGGTTTCGTAAAAAATCACATAGAAACCGATGTGAGAAAAATGTATGAAATTGTGAATTTGGCATTACACTCGTCTGACTGCATCAGTTGGTTTTTTTCCGTTTTTGTCCCAGTCAGCCAGTCGTTCACTCACACTCGCTAGTAAGTAATATGGCTAAAACATTTACCGGAATAGGACAACTGAGATCAGCTGTGAGCGATATTCAATTTCTGTAAACCAACATCCACTATTGCACTTCAGTAGATAAAAATGAATTCACTGCAAATTAAGCTCAACCAATACGTTTTCGTCACTGTAACAGTACTCAAGGATGCCTTTCCATCTTATCTTACGTAATGATCTCAAGGCTGGAAGTAACCTGAGTCCCTGTAATCCTGATTTTGCTTTTCACTGTTGAAGAGAATTAGACAAACTATATATCCATGGTATATCGCGGGTGGTGTACAGTTAGTCTGAATATTGTCATCCCGTGTGTTAGCTCCCTATGCTGTGGAAAACAGCGAGCTATCAGTCTCCAGTCATCCATTTGTAAATAAGTTTTTGGTAGGCAAGTATACGTGTAGGAACCTCCGTAGACAAAAAATGCTTGAAGCATGACTGTCTTTTTCAAGGTGTTCCAGTACCTGACCCACACTTCTAACGATATGGAGTCCTGCATCAAATTAGCATGAGAACTTACATAATTATCAAGTACATCGTTCTTGGTGCATACATAAGCACCCAGAATGTGACCAGGAAAGCCTTTACCACCCTTGAAGAACCACTGCAGATCGTTAGTCATGGGTTTTTCCCGGAATGAGGTTAATCAACAGTTACTGCCAAAAGGCAGTTCGTTTACACTGGTCATAAGGACTGTTAACAAGGTGACCGAAGTGGCACGGGAACAGGGCTGTAATTTGAAAACGTACCACATTCTCCAATTCCCTCAATCTAGGACAGATTGCTACCACACACTGTGATAGGAAGAGATTGAACCTTATTGACTGGGAACGTCACATTAAGCTATTGTTAACGTACGATTAAAATCAAAAGGTTACAAGAAGTCAGTCGCACGTGAGAAAATGAAGGAAGCAGAAGAATGGTTATATAATAACTCATAAGTTTCCTGTTGATACGGACAAGACACACAGGGAGCCTTAGACAAACAAGTATGGAGAGACAAGAGACATCCTGCCAACATTAGTGAAACTTTTACCCACGTGAATGATAAAAGTTGGTTGCGAATGCGAACATTGTATTCTTGTGGATTAAGCCGGTAATTCGAGTGCGATTTCTCTATGCGAAAACGGCGAACTAATGTTTTTTTTAAAGTATTTCTGTATATGAATACATGTGAACATTTTAGCTAGTGACTGTCGCTATGGTCCATCCATTTCCAAAATATAAAAGAGAATTTATCAAGTGACGTAAAAAAACCGTTTCGTCTAGCCGGAACAACACATGCTTCAACCGATTCAACTGCTTATGGGTAGACAATAACTTCAATTTCACCGTTGCATACTGTCAGTATATACTCTTCACAACACAATGAGTCAGACCTTGAGTAGCAAGCTATCTGAACGTTGCAAAGAATAGTACTAACGCTGTCATTTCAAATCAACACAGATTAATTGACCAGTATCACCAGGCAAGGTGGCTTTCAAGTTTTGATTTTGAAAATGATGTGGTTAGGTTCTGCAACTTTGCCGCTATTAACGCGAAAATAATTCTGATGTATACCAGTCGCACATTTCGTATGCACCTATAAAAATCGACATAATGGAGGACTGATTCAGTGATGTGGATTTCGCTTTGATGTGCAAGCATCCTGGTCTCTGAAAACTCGCAGAATAATGCAAATTTCCTTGATACATTGAAGTTAATACATAAAAATTATTACGGAAGATCGTTCTGACAGAACTGGTAGCAGAATCAGAACGGAAACATTTACAGCCATAAAAGCCATCTTTTCACTAATTACAGTTTCACACGATTACAACCTTTAGTGATACGCGAACTGCTTGTCCTAGGGTGAATTAGCTCGCACATACTTGTCCTCGGGTGATTGTATTACCCCACCATGGACAGCTAGGACGAACTGAGAGATTACCAACAACGTGACAGTATGGTAACCTAGCTGTATAAATTTCCATGGCTCACGAATTTTACACTTAACAATTGAGTACTTGCTGCTCAATGTACTATCTCAGCTACCCAAACGAGGGTGATGATGACAAGTAAAAGATTAACGCAATACGGAGGTTAGAGAGTCAAAAGCTTTGGCCGATCACTTGCTTCTCCACTTCCCTGTGATTTGACATCTTTTGAGAGCGGACACCAATGAAGGTCTACATGGTTCTTACAATAGGGCAGTAAACTTTATATCAATATCTCACTGCTTTTTCCTATTTCTTGTTGGATCATACTAGGTTGGATGTACAGTATCCTCCCATCAAACAGTAACCCCATGGGACGAATAATTGGTGCGAATCTGATTTAACTACATGGCCAACACCACTACTACTCCCCAAGACAATATACTAACCCCATGAGAATATCCTAGTTCGTCAACAATACGCATTCATCGTAACATGACAGAACACTGGTAATCTTGACTTTGTTTGGCAGCCGAACTGATGCTGCTGACATGCGGATAGTTAGTTTTCAGCAGCAAAATACACGATAGTAACAGAGTAACTACATTAAAAGCTGTTTAGTCACCGAACTATGCAGGTAGTCGTCTATAAAAGTATATTTACAAAATTCATACAGTGAATTTACAATAAGTGTCGAGGGGATAATCGACATCTGTTATCCGTTAATGCCCGAACATTATATTCGTTCAGTACACGGAGATGAGCTGCACTTCGAGCCGCCACTCTCCCAGTACAAGCAAGATATAAAGTACCAATATTTTTCCGTGACATTTTTAGGTTGATCATGTGTACGTTTAACATTAACTGTCTAACTAAAAATCTCTCGGAAGCTATGAAGGAAACTTAATCCAGTGGTAGAAAAGCGATGCACATGTCGTCGGAAGTGATCGTACTGTAAACATGTACATCGATGGGCATGGCTGACCCCATATTGATTGTGATTTTGTGGACAGACTGCTGTGATGCAGAACCTATGCCAAGAAGTTTCGGGTACCTAAAACAAAAGACCGTGCAGTATTGAGACAAAACGAAAAGAGTTTCACTAAGAGTGTTGCACAATAGTCTTAAACATTGCGACAGTTTATGTGACACTGAAAATTTATCTTGAACAATCTAGTGATTAGAAACAGGCAAGTCAGGCCGATTTGGGGAGACATAAAGGCGTTTAATTTTTCATATAGTCCGTAACAGTATTCTAATGACAGGATCTTATTTTGGTTTTAACGTGCGAAAAAATGGGTCTTTCAGGGTCAATCAATTCCTGGCTAGTACGTAGTAGTTCTAGTGGGCCAGCCGACCTCAGAGTGATCAGGTGTGGTCGATCCCAAGTCTGCTCATGGCAAGACTGTTGTGTACAGGAATATTTTACACAAACTCAAGAAACGTGTTTCGTTCTCAGGTTCTTGCTTTACATATTAGCACTTGTAATCGACACAAAGTATCACCGTTTACATTTGTTCACTTGTGACTTCTCAATCCATAAGGAGTTGAAAGTATGTTAAAAGACACACAAGAAGACGCTCCATCTTACTTTTCTGGAAGCGTGTGGTGGAAATAACCTCTATTCCTTCCTTCCATCGGTATCAGCTGGGTGTGAGATTTACACCGAATCGACTATGTCTAGTTTCGTTTTTCCGTGTCATTTGACCACCAAGCTGTTGGCCTCTCTGTGGAAATCAACTCGTAGCAGTCATTCATTTAGCGCTCAGTTACACGCATACACTGCTTCATCACACATGGATTTGGACTGGCGGTCAAATAAATCAAACTTCTGCCGCCTAGTGTAAATTGAGCCATTTCGAATATGGGCCAATATGCGAGAATGACAATTGGCCCACCCTCTGATTAGCGCGCTCGCGCCAATCGGATTAACCAAACTGGAACGAACCAAATGCTGGAACAAAGGCGATGGAATCAGTAACATTTGACTTTTGAGGATTGTCATATACCAGTACTCAATATACCGCGCGCACTGTTGTTCCAGAGGATCACAGGTTTACTGGGAGTTCGTAAAGCCGACAGATGTCTGACTTATTTTCACTTCCCAGGACTTGTATGCTACTCTGCCTGATGTCGATCCGTTTAACTCAGTCCACTTGTTTACTTTTGCCACGAACTTTAAAGTGGGTCTGATTGAGGCCAGTAAACATAGAACAACCAGCACGGTTTCTTAGTTTCTTCCCGTTCTAGTCCGTCGAGGCCATTTTCTCCATTCCTGCCTTACTGACTGTACGCATAAAAGTTCAGTCAGCGATAGTTTTGTACCAACGGGGATATACATATATATGCGATGATTTTAACGCACATTCACACATGCGTAGAACTAATTTTTAAAAATGTATATTGGGAAAATACATACGACACAAGTCATGCAAATAGGCCATTTTTAACGTAGTTATCGAGTAACTGCTTTTACAACTTTAGTGCAATAAATTGAGGGAACAGGACACCCGCTGTGAAGGCATTTAAGCAGGGTTGTTTAGGCAGCTGACAATCTTGTGAAACTTTCACGCATTGAATGAATATGATGGATAACGTATGGGCTGAACCGCGAAGTAAACTTTGGAGAAAATTTGTCGTAAATTGCATTAAATACCTATAAGCGTCACGTTTGGCAGAAAGTAAAATAAATCAGGAATACGACGTGATCACTAAGTGAAGGAAACTTAATTGAACGATGTTTAAAACATTGTGACCTCTGAAAAAAAAGTCACTAAAATGAACGGACCTACTTAAATTAGAATATGTTATACCAGCCTTGTTAACTGGTGTCATACGTAATGAACTGAAAACCAATGCATCTGACCGTATCCAATCGAATTACTCACAACGCAACGAAAATCCGTTGAACAGCTACGTTACGTTATGTATAAACAAATGAATTAACGTTTCTTACACCACAGAATAGAGTTTACAACACAACTCTAGCACATCTATACGACTGGAGCAATGAAAAACTTTGAAAATGATGTCCATGTTTCTCATCCGAGATGTGGGGAACTATTGAGCGCGTTTCATTACATTCACTGGGTTTTAAGAAGAAGATAAATATAATTGGCAAGATTCGCAGTGACCAGTTAGTGTTCTTACGAGCAATTACTAACGCATACTGATGAAAAGGACTTATACCATTTGGATTAATACTGCCACGTCTTAGTGGGTTCATAGAAGAGCCATCCCCCAGTCCGTCAGATAGTTATTTGGCCAGCGTTAGAAAACTGTGAACCGGCTCGGTAGCAAAACACTATTGGGGCTTAATTGGGTGATTTAGTAGGTTTGGAGATTCTTCCACTGTGCTAAGCGTAAAGGTTCACGCACACAAAACTGCAGGAAATGAAGGAACCATTATTCATAAGCCAACCTTGTCCCACATCACCTTCAAATTATGGACTTACCACCACCGAGTCTTCGTCAGAGAAGCATTATTTCTTGATTCCTTCCACCCACTATTGATCCTTCGTTGCTGAGACGATGACTGATGAACACCCGGATGGATCGAATTAACGCTGTTAGGCTGGGCAAGCTGGGATGCTTGGCGATCTCTGTTCCGCGAAGTGCGCCGGGTTTGACTACCATTTTGTTTCACGTTGTAACCGCTATCCCAGTAGGGGCCGCTGGTCCATGGGATGTTCGGTTGAGGTCGGGTTCCGATGTGGCTTTTGTGCAAGGGCTTTGTCTTGTCGAACGTGGTTGCCATTTGTCTGTTTAACTGCATTCGTTTGGACTCAACATTTGTGTACGGGAAAAATGAAGGATTCGTGTGTCTCAGATGACTAATGAGGTTGTTTGGCTCTGAGGACAAATAACGTCCAACGTCATGAGCCAGAACGCAGTAGTGATCCAATAAATTATTATGGATTAGCAGGGCTAAAGTTATGGCAAACATGAGGACGTTCCGATGAGTATGCGAAGCAAAATAAGTCTGGGCTGGATAAAAAATAAAAACTGAAACAAAATGTCACATTTTACTTATTGGTTCTTCCTTGAACGTATAATGAGAAACCCAAGAACATTCTGTAAAGCCCTGTTTGCGTGAAATTAGGTATCACTTTGGTGGTAGTGGTGGCTTGAATGAACGAAAGATCGCAGCAATTCATTGTGCATTTGTGTGCAGATGTCAGAATGGACTAAAGCACACACATGAAAGTGGTGCCATTAAGGGGGGCTGATGCACACCGTAACCATTTGTGCACCGTCACTAAACCACTTGGTGTAATCGAACACTTTGGATTGCTTAGAGGTAAGTGAACCAATGAAATCATCGGTGTGCCGTCTGCCTACATGCGAGCACACAGTGAATTTTGTGGTGAGAGGGGGGCTTGGAAACCAAGCGAACATTCCTGGGTAGTTTATGAAACATTCAGAGAAGCGGGACACTAATTTGCAATGCACCTCCAACGATTCACATGCCCTGTGGGCTTGGTAAAGCGGGTGGTAAATAGAGTAGAACCAAGGCTGACGTAGTAAGATATCCGCACCAAATTTAGTACGAATGAAGTTGAACATTTTGGGCGTCCTGTTTAACATGTTATTGATAAACAGATTGAGAATAAAACAACGTTACGAGCGAGTTGTAATATTTTACATTTCAACCACCTCAGAAGTGTGGTAATCGATTTCGATTACAACACTCCTGAGGAAGGCCACCCGAGGTGGATGAAACGTAGAGTATTACAACTCGCTCGTGTTATTCTCAGTCTGTTTATCAAGGCTGACGTAGTTATAGGTCGGAGTACTGGACGGGATCAACTACTGATAAATGCCAACTCATTTACGGATAATTTGTGCGATCTATCTCAGACTCAGTGGGATCCACTGATCACTAAACTTGTAAAAATTATAACGTCATCTGGGAGGCTGAGATAGACCGAGTTTCTGCGCAATATCACTTAGTGTTCTTAACATCAGCGCTGATCTACGGATTCCACCAAGTCTGAGGTAAATGATACAACCGACTTACAAATGAACTGGCGTTTACAACTTTCAGTATCTACCGTTCCTATGATAGGAAGTGAACGAAGTTCATCGGGTAAACATGCCTGATAAGTGGCGATAACCAAGAAGCTGGTCGTATGCTTCCGGCTAAATATGACGGTTAAACGCACACTACGCATGTTACCATGCCCTAGGAAAACAAACTATTGCGTAAAATTGGTTTAAGATATGCTATGAATTCAGAATTTAGTACGCGCTGTGTGCACTCTGTCCAGAAAACACGGAATCACACGATTTGGGCCAAAAGTTCATCTATTAGTAGACCGACAGGTTTTGCACGGTAGCTCCCACAATGTGACAAGTTCTGGCGCAACGAACGATTTACCAAAAAGGGGTTCATTGTACGATCAAAAAAGAACACCCACTGATTCATCTACAACTACACACTGCAATTATGAGCACTTATTAAAATTAAGAGAATACATGACCTCCAGTGCGGTTCAGACAGGCAGCACAAGGTTCAGTTAGGTTGGTATATAAACTTCCGTGTTCTGACATACAAACTATCGTGAGTCCGGTCAAACAATGAATCACACAATGCATAGGTAGGGGTAACACTTCCAATATTTTCTCGAATGTGCAGTGATCGTTAATCATTGGTGACCATCTCAATGTAGCAGTAAGGCTGCATAGTAGAAACTGTTTCGCTTTCTGAAACATGTCTGCCACAGCTGCCTAACTGAAGTCAAGCATGTTGACTACTGTATCGCATGCCGATTGAAAGCACTTGCCCAAAAGTGTTTGAACATATAACTGAGTGTTCTACTTTTCCTATAAAACACTCATTCAGAAGTATCACACAGTCACCTCTGTACTGTCGTCTACTGTAGGGTCTGGATCTGCATTCACCATATCCCAGTATTGATTATGATTGTTCAAGCGGTTCACTCAAATTTCTGTCCATTGAAGAGAACCTTTTTATGCGGCCTTCAATACATCTATTTATTCAGCTGCGGCATTTACTGAAACGCTTGATAAACAAACAGTGCCGAATTTTTTACGATCTCACAAAAATTCCCAAACCAAATTCAGCTTGGTAGTGAACGCGCTAAAGCTTCTCGAGAATGCACAATACTACTGTTTGTGTCTGTGATGCAGAGCCCTTCCTATACAAGGTCCTATTTTCTTTCACTGATTTTCACTCACCAATATGCAGAATATTCGCCAACATTTTCGACTTTTTCAAGCAAACGTCCGGTTACCTCACTGTCAAGATCCAACCTAATTAACGATCCAGTCGTATCTCGCCAGAACCCTCTCAGTTGCACTTCTCTAGAAATTCGGAAAATGCAGTAGCACCTTATACGTCGTTGACTGCCAGAACAACTCGACTGACGAATGTCTCCCTCCTGATTAGTTTCGCTTTTTTGTTTGCTGATGACGAGCAACTTAACTTGAACATAATTAAACACTCATATTTTATCACACAACTGGTCCCAGGTACAAAGTGGTGCTGTCAAAACAGATGACCTCACAATTGTGGGACAGTATTATTTGGAAATTCTTAATACCCGATTTCTTAGTAAACCACTTTGCGCTAGACTGTGTTGGCATTTCGTCACTTCTCGTTATTCTTTCCAGTGTGACAAGAAGGAACAAGGTCGATGCATCTAAACTTGTCGAAGGTTTATCCAGAATGTAAATGACCTCATAGATGTGCGATACTTTAAACGTGTTGGTAACATGTTTGTAGTCGTGGGATTTCACTAGACCAGATGAACCAGTTACACACTTAGTTGTGTTTAAGACAGGCAGCTTGTAAACGCGTGTGCTTATGAAGTCCAGACCTTCGCTGACCTTGCTTGAGCTACTAAAAATTATAAATCGATGGGATGTTAAATACGACTACTGAACCCTAAACAATCATACGGATGAAGCTGGTAAAAGGTCAGTTAATTGTAAGGGGTGGGAGGGAAAATTTGAAAACATACTCAGGTTGCTTGACGCGAGTCGAACTTAGACAGGCCGCCACTTACAAGAAACATTCAGTGAGGATTCTACTGGTAGTGTAGTTTCTATTTTCATATTGACATTCTCCTTTATCAACTATCCCTGCCTAGTTCTGGACGTTTGTGTAAGCACGCCGACATTCTTCATGTCAGTTGTAGGAGCTGCGTCCGACACGGGTCGGTGATTGCGGCGGTAAAAACAGCTTATTGTGGAACTTATAAGCTCTGTGTTCGTTTGATATTGAGTAGTGTGCATATGCAAGCACGGCTGATGCGTTCTATCCGACCTTCGCTTATCCTCTCCAACAATAAGAAAGTTTCTTTGTCAAGTGAACTAACAAATATTTACCCCAATCGACCAAGGAAGACATACATGGTGCCACCAACTCATACAGTATTCGTCAATTGGTGTGTGACGACAGTAATAGTTAAATCTGTCAAAATGAGTTCAGAACCTGGTGGCGGAACTTAATTCATCCAACTGGGCTCCGCAAACTTCCAGCTTAATTAACCACCATAGAGGGATTACCAGATTAATCTCTATTTGGCATTCAAGGTCATAGCGTCTCGTTAACCTTCCCTATTTTTGCGTCTTGCTGAAGTGGCTGTGATTAGTTACCCTAAACCAGCACTGCGTGCACGCATAAACATTCAAATGTACACCGTAGTCTTTCACAACTTCCGTAGGTTGGCACATGCCTCAATTGCTCGTTTGTTACAGTTAATCATCCATCGCATTAGACTGACAAATACTTACTCGTGGGCGTTGTTATTCGAGGCTGAAAATGTCCTGGGGTACCACCTGTTAGGGCCCGTCTTCTCGATGATATTTTCAAGGACATGAAAGGAACCGATTGCTTTGAGCGAATTTAGGTTTGAACTCCACATATTGATATATGTCGATGATTATTTCAAACCCGTGCCCATTATTTCTGATTCCAGATTGAACTACTCATCGACAGTAATTAAGGTTCTGCTTACAGTTCAGTGTGACGTTGGATCTAATTACCTGCACGTTACCAGAACGTTTCTTCCAGGGTAAGAGTTCGTAGAGACGATCCCTGACTTTACATCTAAATACCTGTCATTAAATTGTTGTGCTTTGTGCATCCGGCTGAAGCCCTGTACGAGCGCATTGATCAGATTCATGCTTCCACGCCCTCACAGCCAGCTGTAAGCAGACAGGTAGGCAGATAGGCAGGCTGACTGTATTGCAGTAGAGGATAGGTGCCAGAATGTGAAGGGCTACTTGAGAGGCAGTGACGTAAATACTCTACGTTAACCACCTCACCAGCTGGACTTTGTTTCGATCGCTTTGAACTCTTTCCTGCTGTATAACCGACTAAAAAAACAATATTGGAGCTCTGTCGCAGTGTGTCAACATACTCGTTGAAACGCTAACCCAAAATCGTTAGTACACAAAAGACTGAGGTGAATTATCAAAGTTAGAGGTCCGCTGGCTCACCTTGTCTAGAGCGAACGCAATAAACTCACCTTCCGATGATAAACATTGGGAACAAGATGGAAACTAACTAGGTTTGATGATGAACTATAGCCTTTTGAGCCACGCAAAATAACTGCAGTTTGATTAAACCTCATTTAAACTGTCTGATCTTCGATGATGAGGTAACGAACTTTGTAAGCTGGAAGTGTAGGTGGGTAAGTTTGTTAAGCTATTTATCACCGTTAAGCATCCACAGAATATAGATACAGACCTCATTTCTTATCATTTACGAACAGCTTAATTCATGTGAAACTTTTTAGACTCAACTAATAGAGTACCCTTCGGGAAATTTTCATTAACATTCGAATTATTAAGCAGCTGTAAACTGAATGTTCAACTTCTGTTCAGTCGTTAACAAATGCGATGTAAAGTTTAGCGCTACACATTGCATCATTGTTATTTGCCGACTGACGTGCTGTTTAGAAAGCACGGTTTCTGACTGAAAATAGATACCAAATTAAAACATATATATTCACTTTTAACGCCTTTTCTCTTCGTACTGGCTAACAAATCCCTAGTAGTGGCCTTACCTTCATTTTTAACCTACCAGATAGTGATGGTCAATAATCTTACAATTTTTACCAGTGGTCGATTCTAGTCAGCACTAATGATATGGTCAGTAGCTGTGTCGATGCACGTGGGTCTTGGGAATCAAGCACGCAGCCCCTGAGAAGTTCTCGTAATTGTGGTCCACATCATCTCGTTGGTTGTAAGCGCTATCAACCGCCTGCGGTATGGAATATTTGGCCCACTCGGGAACCGTTGTGGTTGCTCTCTAGCTTTTAAACTGATAAAAAGAGGACTGATCTATTTCAGCTGGTGAGAAGCGGTTAAAAATGCAACTTTAGTTCGCGTCAGTTAACCATATCAAACGCTTGGTTCATCTCAAGTAATAGTCATGCGAATTAGTGCTAACCAAACGATAAACGTGTTGGGCTTGCAATATGGCCGTCTCTGTTGCATATCTATGAGCCCATTTCTGTTTCAGATGGTTTGAAACAAGGATATATTCGCTTTGATCGAAATCAGCACCTTCGTCACGGTTAACCGTAGTGGATTTGTACGTTGTGCGATAACGATCGTAATGACACAATGGTCTATTCATTTCTTAGGATGAACTTGCCAAACATTTTACTCTGAGGTTACATTTCTTGTGTCCAGCTTCGTACTGCGCTACTATTTTGAAACAAACGAAAAGGATTGTCCACCTCAATTAAAAAGGATTCGGCAATTAATGAAAATGTCCGCAAAGGGGATACTAGAAAAGTTTTAGAGCTCACGAACCCTCTACACCAGGCGAGATTGTACCTAACCGATTCTAAATGTATTATGGGCATCTCAGAAAGGAAATGATTTTTCCTCAGAGTATCACCTGTACTCTACACACCAGAACTCTTCCACGTAGATAGATATGATTACTTAAAGAGTCATTCTATGAACAGACTACCATGTAGATCGAACTTCTTTGAAATTACGATCCACCCACATTAAAGTGTACCGCTCAAAGCTCTGGCTACATCTAAGCGGATTGAGCGTTTCCTAAACCTACTCGACCCTTGCACGAGAAACGTCTCGCCCTAAAAGTTTGGCGCCTAACTTCTTAGTCCATTTTATCCTATCTTAGTGTTCGATTCTGGCTCCTTTCTATGACGTCAGCCATTGCTAGGTCTTATTTACTCACGGCACTTTGTCTATATGTACACAAACTGTGTAACACGTGGTTAGCAAGAGCTTTTACTCTGTAGTTCAGCTGACCTTGTGGATGACGTACCGTGACCCAGAGAGTATCACTTCTGAGAATTTATCAGGCTCACAGAATTGTTATAACCATAACAACCTACAGATAAGTAGTCGGGGATTTTGGCTGTGGCTCTGACATTCAGCCGGACTGTTCGGCCAGCCCCCCTGAAAAAGCGTTAGATTCGAATCTCCATGTCACTAGACCTAGGAAATCTGTGTTATAGATTAAAGCAAACTGAAAATCAACTGTCACACAAGAACGGTCAGACGGCCTGAGAATTAGTCTTGAATTATTGGGGTTAGGTGGTCACTTGTTTATTCAGCCCTGCTTAATGTGAAGCCGGTGGCACAATGGTCAACAGGGTTGCCTCATAAAAACCCGGTGGGGAGAACTAATTCCGATCCTTGTGACGACATCGTCACTTGTGACCTGTAACAAAAGTGGAACCCAAACGAACTGCCATTTATAGAAAGGGTCTTATTGGGAAATGTCTGAATGAAAAAAATGAGATCAGAAATGAGTGATCTCTGATTCATATCAGCCGAATCTAAGATAATTTTAAAAGTGTTTCATAAAACAAAGTTTCCTCGCGCGTTGTAGCATTACGTTCACCTAGGGAACAAAAACTCAGGCCAGTCTATGCCATATTCCATTTAATTAAGATTATCTTTTTGAGTTTCTCTTTCCGGTATCCACTCATGGGGCAACTTGCAGAAAATACATATGTAAGGCTTGCTTTACTTCGCAAAATGGTCCCAAACATTAAATTCAATTGCTTGAATCTTAAGAGTTTGATTCTTAAAGCTAGGTCGTTGCAATAGATGAAAAATTCTGAAGGTTTAACTGCGCAACTCTTGAGTTTCTGTCTAGCATTCTTGGTCAATACTTATAAGTATAAGAAGCACCACACAGCAAAACCTTAGCAAAGTGCTACTTTCTGAAACGGACTGGTGTAAACGTCTATGGAACTGTGGGAAGCAGTATCAATTACGATTGCTGTTTAATCCATGTTAACCAAAAAAGATTCTTCTAGGAGATCTCAGTCTCCACACAGATACTGCAGAAATTCTAAATGTAGAAAAGTGAGGTATCGTAACATGTTTTCTAACCCCAAGGTCCAGTGGATCACTAGCAGCAACTGCCGAAGTAGATTGTGTTACCCCTAACACAGTATCTTCCCCGACAAACTCTGATAAAATAATGCGCATGATTCTCATACCTTCCGTACAAACTGATGAAATATGGTAAGAGTCATAAAACATTGACATCACAACAACTTCGCGTACATGTGGTCTCAGCGAGGACAGACTGACAAACTTAAGGTAGACTGTTTCCATCAAGATCACTACTGTGTTAACAACCCATTTGCTAAGGATCTCGTTCCGCCCGTTTCACGCAATGGTCACAAGTCTGGTAAGCAGATGTAACGCTTGTCACCCATTCAAGTACACTACAGATGCTTTTCTTTCACAAATGAGTTCAATTAATACCAGCTCGGTCATAGGATTGCACAATGTTGTATGTTAATTTCACCTATTTTCATTTCAAATCTTTTTGTTCTAGCTCATTTAAGAAGTTAATGGAATCTTAAGCTTACTTATGCAAACATTTCTGTGTACACATTTTGGTACGTGACGAAGTGCCACTGAGGTTCAGGTGCAATTCATCCGCTTTACTAATTGCGTGTCAATTCAGCAAGCGGTAAGTACAGTTTATCGCATCTTTTTTCCCAGATATCAAAATGTTATGAACTGACATGTTATGATTATATGAAGATATATTGAGAGCAGTCTGTCCGTATCTCCACATTCACCAGGTTGCTTGAAATAATGAGATTGAATCAATCCTGGGGAAAACCTAACGTTGAAATTAGCAGAATTATTCACAGCTCTGTCTGATTCTTCAGTTCCACTGGAAAGTGGAAATCCTCTTGAGTGGTGTATTGTGTTAACCTATCTCACCTATCTCACGAACTTTTCCGAAACTTCGAATCGGAACAAGTATTCGGATTACCACACAGTACTTCGTTTTGCATGAAGTAGTTTGGATGCTCTTGAGATACAACCAAGACTAGCGTTTTTGCATATAACACTCGGAAACATTTGTGAACGGAATTCGGAAAGGTTTGTAATCGTTAGCGATTGTTGGATTACTAACAAGGCCCGGTTATTACAAATAAAAGTTATTGCAAACGGTTGGTCCCAGTGACCATCAGCGAAGTGGTGGACAGTTGTTCCGAACTGTCAACGCCACGCACGTTGGATAATCGCAATCCACGATCCACACCTTTTCACCAGACCATGGGGTCATGTACACCGGGGTTATAGCAAGTTGTAGGAATTAGTTTGTTGAGCTGTTGGTAAAGAATAATTCTTGCTTGTGTTTTAAGCTTTCATGATGTTGCCAACCTAACAGGAAGAGCAAATTGAAGAAAACGTTTTTCATCAATAAGCTTTATTCATCATGACAAGCAAACTGCCAGTCTTTACATACTCACACATTCCGGAAATGAGTGGTAGTCATCCCCGTCAGTTTGAGTCACACAACCACAAATTTATGAAAGATAAACAAACAGCCATTGTCAACGCCATTTGGGACTGATTCATTTCAAATTCCTGATCGATAGAAGATTAAAGATGTGGACCTTTGAAGTAGTAAAATCCAGTAGGAACAAGCAGAAGATGAAGACACAGTGCTTGCAAATAACAACTCCATCCCGGATTTAGTCGGAGATGTGGCAATAAATTTGTAGGGGTCTGTACAAAATGAGCAATTCATATTGGTTGGATTTTCGCTGCAGAAACTTCATACACATTGTGAAGTGATGGGAAATAAATTGTGTATGAAAACTTCCGCCGTAACCCCTTCGGAAAATTTAGGGATCTACCAAATGCGGTAAAACAGCATCGTACCTAATCAAGAGAGCTCCTGTAATTGATATCGACTGACTGAATTATGTGGAATGGAGACAGAATTGAAAGGCTAAACATGGTAAGATAACATCCTAAATTTAGCGTAGACAACACTGAAATGACGCGGATACTCGACAGAGTGGATATTTAACAAAGGTCGAAGTTACGCATTTCTTTGCAAGAAGATATAGGCAATTACTGGAAGGTTTTTTGAAGTTGTTTTGTTTTTCTCCCAGCCCGACATTCCGACAATAAAAGTGTTATCATCAAAAGGGTTAACCTCTTCAGCATATTGGAGTTTTAACGCACATTTCTGGGGGTTCCGAGTGGTGAAGTCAGACGAATGCCCGCTTCTGTATGCAATGGCAGTGAACTGTTTAAGGAAACCTGATTTCTGATGAGTATTTGTGGATTTGGTTTATTTTCAAGTTGACCACCACTCACACTTGATNCGAAACTCGAGTCTGGTGCATCTTTTCGAAAGAGTCTGGCTGGGAGGTCCACCTGAATGCGAAGGCTGCGATCAAATGTGAGTGATGGTCAAACTGAAACCTGATTTGTTGCTTATGACCACTCGATCTGAATCTGATTGTTCGTTTCATGTAGTCAGTGACTTTTTGACGTGTGACCTGATGGGCCGCCCTTGTTTCCTTTGATCCTGAGAATAAACACCTTTTAAAGTCCAGAAAAAGCTTATTATTGTACTCATAAATTTCATAGTTCGTTTTGATGTTATTCGCTGAACTCCATTTAAGTCAGTAGTCTGTTGTGCATAACTCATACAGTGAATACATTCAGAACAGCTTCTGTTTTAAAACTTCGACATCATTTCAGCTAGTTTTCTTTACATGTAAAAGCCTCACAGCACACGCATTGCTAGTTTGTTTCAGACTGCGTAACTTCTAGTTAACAAACGAGTGTAATGTCTGACAGTTAAATTTGTTAATTACGACCGATCCGGGTTTTAGGGAGAACCGAACCAGAGAAGGAAACCGTGGCACCACCATCGGTTCACTAGCGATGCTACCAACCCACGCTGAGCCCTTCGAATGGGACCCAGTGTGTTGTGTTCTCACGATGACCACCGTTTATTTAAAAACAGTAACGCGTAATGTTGGTAGCATAAGCGGGTTTCTTAACCCCTTTATTCAACACTCAGAAATAATTTTCCAATTTCTCTGATTGCGAGTTGTTTGAGATTTTGTTACATAAAACAAGCACAGACGAATTTTGGCAGTCAACCTTTCTCGACATTTCAGTCCGATCTTCATCAGATAGTCACAAACCAAGTGACACCTAGTGCGGCACTTAGAAAATTATGACCAGTTACTCACGCTACAGTAGCAACATCACAAGTGGTGGTCACCACTCGGACGGGTGTATGCTATGTGCACGGCACAAACCGTTGATGAAGTGGGCTGGTTTATGACCTCTTGGAGATGGATGGGCGGTCAAGTCGCACCAGAAGATGGGTTCGACGAAGTGAGATTCAATCAGCGTGTTTTTATTACCAAATCAATGAGTGGGCCACGGAAATCACTTACGTCAGATAAACATCTATAGTGTGGTTTGTAGTTGTTGTGAACGGTCACTTTTTAGGAATAATGTTCGATAAATCGACTAGCAAAAGTGGCAGATTTATGTTTGCAGGCTTGACTATACACAAGGTTTAGGTTAAGGCCTCAGCAGTGCACTGAATGGCACAAACGGTTGAGTTTAATCATTCAGACGGATTTTCATCTCCTGACAAAAATCCGGTCTGCAACCAGAATTCACAGGCAAAACATCAGATAGTTGGTGGTGAGAGAAGGAGAATTAAATCACACAACCTGTGCTCTTCCGTTATTCTGGTGGGCACATTTTACTTTGACAAATACATTTACGAGCTGCCTTTTTGAACAACTGAATAGTAGAGAATATCATCACGATTCAATGTGCGCTCATTCTGAACTTACCTTCTGTTTCAAATAATGTACGACATCACTGAACATAAATCAGTTATTTCTGTGCCAAATTTGTTGATCAGGGAACACCTTGCTTCATATATTCCAAAAAAAATATCCATATCCGGCGCCAGATATTCTTGTTGTTGGGTCCAGCAGTTGTTTCCCATTCAAATGGATCCTATTGATCATACAGTACTTCATCGCCTGTATGATGCGAAAAAATCTTGACACCCCCTTAGTACACACACACACACACACTCGTAGCACGGAGACAGTGAACACTTAACTGTGGCTCCATGGTCGTTTGGTTTCCGCGTCACGATAGTAACAGGTGATGCGGAGACAACGTCCTGGTAGCGGCAACACCAAAAGGATTTTTATTTACTGATGTTCCATTGAAGCACCCACACTTGGTAGCGTGTGTGCTACAATCTCAGGTGACTTTTGATCTCTACTATAAATGCCTCATCACCTCTGTAGATCCGAGAGATCCAAGGCCGAGTGTGTATTTTGCACATAGTTTCTGGTCTGCGTCATATCCTGCGGTATCTAATCTCTTGCATTCGCACACTTAAGTTATTTGCTGTTTTTGCGCTTACCAACATCAACACATGAAATAGAACTTATGGTAGTAAAGGGACATCCTGGGTTGTTAAGACCACAAGAACACAAAGGATGGACGGGATGTTTAGTGCCACTCAGTCCGTGTGGATTCAAGATGCATATTTTAGGTGACCTGCATTGTCCTGTCCCAGAACTGCTATACTTATGCAAATATGTGTTGGTTGGGTAAGTATACGATCAGAAGGGATAAAGCAGGCTGATGTTGCGGTCATACACGTGACTCCCACCGAATACCAATCAAACATCCGATTAACATCTCCCACTCGTCCCTACATGTGACCTATATTGCTTCATCTGTTTCAACACAAATTAGTCGAACTTGGTAGGCTGACCGATCGAAGGCAAAATCGCTGAAGACTGACTACATTGTGGAAGACAGGCTGACAGGTTTATATTATACTGCAGCAATATGAATGAATGGTATGCAGTAAGACAAAAGTGCAAGCTGAACACAATCAACCGTCTTGTCCATTTTTATCTGTGAGGGTGTCTTATAGACAATCTCGACGTGTAAACTTGCACAATGCACATTTTTCACACCGAACTAAATGAGACCATTGCACAACAAAACAGTAGAATATTATTTACCATCCGTTCATTCCTAGTGAGGTAACGGTGAGAATTACAAAAATAGCCACGACAAAACCGCAAAAGTAACCTGTGAGTACACGCACAAGTGCCTTCTCCAAAACACGAAGGCAATTCACATACGGGTCACGTGTACGTTGGAAAGAGTATCGTGCGACATACGCACGCATCACCCAAAGCACCCGCACATGCTGGGATGTAGGCGTTGTGAGAATATGTCGATAAAAAATGCAGATTTTAAGCTATCGTGGCGTCAAACGGAAAAGCCCAGTGAAAATGTCCTGCCCCTGTTTCTGCTATATCAACGGATATAACAAAAATGTAATAATCATTCTTTTAAATAAATGTCTCCTTTTCAAGGGTGATCTCATCGCTGAAGTTATCTCAACCCTACCCTGCGTGAGTTTCCGTTCAACACCCGTTATCATGCTACAACTCAAGGACAAACTTTCACGTTCTACAACCAGCTGTTGTGTGCACTCATTTGTTCCCTCGTGTCGAGCACCATACATTGATCGTACCACAAGCCGATCGACTGACAGAGAGTGTGAACATCATCCTGCGTGGTTGAACAGTGGTCTGATTAAAACGGTTCCAAGCGTGAATGTTGTTCATTTGACTGTCTCTAATCATTCTATCAGTAAGAAAAATGTTTTTCAGATTGCCCACTGAGCACCATGGTACCGATCAAAAGTGGTGAGATTCCAAATGTTGACCGTTGCCAAGACCGTTAGTATCCGACTCCACAAACTTGACCTCTGCTCCCAGATGTTCGTACGGACACTTAATCTCCCTGGTCCACACGCAGTCAAGCCCACGATTTGGAATAGTGATGGCGTAACTGATTCCAAACAGATCGTCCACAACCTCCATCGACTGTTTTTCTGATTCACTCCAGTTGCTGTTTTCTTATTTATTGTGTTGTAATTAGCCGGATGTTCAAGCACAATCCCCTACTTTGTCGTTCTCATGAAGATCGGACGAATTAATCACATTTACTCAGAGTTAAGAAGGACAGTCAAACGGCTTGAGGGGTAGAAATAAGGCTACGTTTGAATTTTGAGCGTTTCATCTCCACATGGGAGGAGCAAGAGAAGGGATGGCTAGAGGTGTAATGAATATTTATGGCGAGTGACACACTTTGTATCATGAGAGCGCTGTCGTATGAACAGTCCCGGCTACATGTCGATAGATGAAGAATCCCGTCTTATCATTTACGAACATACTGAGTAACGCATCAGTTGGTCGGGGATATTTTTTGCAATCGATTACATTTCACTTTAAACTAGCTTGTCCATTCTATGTGAGTGTGATACGTGAAGTTGGTAATGACAACCTTCAGCCTGGTAAGATCTCCCTCAGCCAGAAAACCAGTGATAACAGAACAGTGATGATTCGGGATCCATCTTCAATGACGGATGCGGATAAAGATCTCATTGTGGTTACCAACCCCGTTTCTAATTTCTGTGTCAATGTATTTCACAGATATTTAGTGACATTTATCAGGTCACGAAAAAACTATAGCCTCAGACACGCATGCCCAGTTACATGATTTCTACTGTCCAGGGATTTTATTTCCTCAATGAAGTAAATATTTAAGACTCTCAGGCGTGCGCTACTGATGGTGACGTGATCTAGCGTTTCTAGTGACTACTTACTCGATAAGTATGATGAGATCTAAGCCATCCAAGACGGGGTTGAGAAATACTTTAAAATAAGATTGAGGTTTAACTCCTTTTGTTTAGTTTGTGAGGCGAATTCTGGAACGACACACTGGGATTCTGTGAAAAAAAGGAAGGGATTTATGTAATAATCTCCAGTAGCCATAGGTTCAACTGTTTTCATGATGTTATCGTCTTTGTTTCGCAGTTTTTGCCTACTATCAGGCATAAAACCAACAAATAAGTGTCTGCTAGTTTGAAGGGCAAAAAACACTTGAATCTGAAAGCAGAATAACCAAACATCGAAGGAAGTTTTCGGAACTAACTAAAATCAATTTGGATATCACAACATGATAAAAAAACTTCGTAATGGCACATTTGGTGCAGCCTAGGCATGTGTTCAAAAAATATAGGTCACGTTGTACATAGGTTTGAAACTACAGTGGAAAACAGTTACATATAAGTGGCTGGAATGATAGATCCAAGCCCATTGAACCTAAACATCCAAATACACACTGTGGTGGATTATCAAACCGGAGGTGCGAGCATTCCAACTCTTGGCGCGATAGCTCAACCCGGTGGACAGGTACTTCCAAATGCCCACAGCGAACGAATCGGGGACAACGTGTGCAACTGGATGAACTATCGCACGACTCGATCGAACCAGCGGACGAGACAGAACAGAATTGGATGGGGGGCGCGATTACCTCAGCACGGCAGAATTTTTCGACACGGTCGTAGAATGTGGTCAATGGCCTCAGTGGATAGATGCGGACAGCGCGGTCGACCGGATGAGCCGTCGCCCTGCAAGATCGGACCGACGGACGAGGAATGGTGGGCGACACCTCACCCACCCCACCCCCGAGAGTAGGTGTTGTCCACACACAAACCGAGCCGAAGTGCGCATAGCGTGGGAGCAGAAACCAGGGCTGTTGTGGGCCTGAGTTTCGGCTCCTAAACCCGAGCGCGGCGTGACATGGCAACTAGCGAGTTGGACAATAAAGGTGATTTATTGTGCACATTTTTGCTGCACTAGCGTTCACTGTTAGGGCGACCAACCCTACTTGAGTTGTTGACTGAAAGGGTTGGGCCCTTTAAAGGACCAACGGAATTAAAATGTTATTGCATTAACCTTTCAGTTCTCTTAAGAGCATCTGACTTTGTCGGTCAGGCTTGATCAATTAGACCGATCTTTTCAAGTTGAACATCACTCACATTTGATCGCAGCCTTCGCACTCAGATAGACCTTCCAGCCATCCTCTTTCGAAAAGAAGCACCAGACTCAAGTTTCGATCTCATTAGAGCTCATCAGTAGTGCATATCGATCTTGTTGCCATCTTGGTTTCAGGTGTCCTCACTTAGCCGTCATCAGTAATTTGACCCTGGTAGTAACTTCTGTCATTATGCAATTCGAATGTGAATCATTTAACCATTTTATCCCTTCAACGTATACTTTGTTAAATTACTGTACTGTTTCTAATTAAAATGAACCTGCAAGATTATAGTGATGTACAATCTACATAAACTTCTCACGGAAATACATTGGACAATCCTGGAGGAGGGAGACAACAGGAACTGAAGCAGCCCTTTGGGTGATTGACCAGAACGTCCTGCGACACTGGCACGTCACTGTACCTTCTTCACAAACCTAGACAACTTTTATGAGGAATTCCGCTTAGCCAGCATACATTGTGCATTTCCGAAGCGCTGCGCATGAAAATATCCTATCAAATCACGGACCGAGTGACACCGTGACCCCTAAGTCATCAGTGAGGTGCAGCTACATGGACTGCGACAGAGTGGATAAACAGGAGGTTGTGATTACCTATAACCAAAGGTAGATGCCGACGTTATTTGATGCGCGGTCACCCTATGTCAAGACTTTTCTGTGTCTCAATCTGTCCTGCATACTTGTTGAGTATACTCAGCTCGTTTGCAGTAACCACATCGATTGACGTGGTTCGTTTCCTGTTCCTTCCCTGTTGAAGGAGAGCGACAAGAAAATGTGTGGCTTTTTCCGATACGAAACGTCCAGGTTGTCGGATATGTTTAGAAAGTTTGAGTGCTACTCACTTGTGACGCATGTGCACGGAATGCCATGCGTCACTGCACGAAGTAAAATCAAGTGAGAAGAATCTCCATTTCACCGTACCCCACTCCCCAAACATGCGTTGTCAGTAATTTATTTCCCACCCTGAGCCCTGGGAGCCGTTATGCTGAGTTGCAACGAGATACCACGAGCTCAGGTTGGCGGTCCGATAGACTGATTAGTAACCGAGTATCGGATCCAGGAGAAACAATCTGTCTCTAATGCCTACGGAAAGACTGACTCAGAGTTACTTTGTATCATTGAGTGGCGACACCTGTTTGAGACCAATAATCACAAAGTTCGAGTTTCCAGCAATGACTGGTAGAAAGGTAGGGACCTTACGTGCCTTGTAAAATAGTGATCGGTTTGTAGGCAGTATGCGCTTTAGCCTCGTAGATTCCACCAGATGTGTCGTCGGTGATAGAGCGGAGAAACTCGGCCGGGCATCCAGCTGACTTGTATAGAAGAATGTCGATGGGTTCTTCTTGCGAAGCCGAATCCAGTCTCGCAAAGAATACCGAGCTTTATCACTCGTTACAGGCGATAGGCTCTTATGTATTATAGTCTGTCTTTATGACAGCCCGAATGGTGACTGAGTGACATCTTGTGACTCCGTGGGTTGGCTGCCATCCGGACTTGTCAGAGAAACTGCAGTCAAAGTCCCAGTTTCCACAGAAGATAACCTAGACAGTAGATCGAGATATTGCGAAGGATTGTGCGCTGCTCTTTTTGTTTGTCTTGATCACCAGGGTGTGCCAACTCCGCTGACTCGTCAAGGTCTTACCGAGCCTGAGGATGGTTTTGGGGCGTTCTGATTTCCTACACAAGCTGTGTTTATTCTCCTCAAACCTAATCAGATGGTCTTCTAAGACCATCGCGTCATGAAACTTACCGCTAGGTGGGGCAATGATCTTGGGATCAACTGTCTGATAAAGCCTGTCCATAACCCTGGGGAATGGGGGTGGAGATAAGGGGTTTTATTAACGATGTCATTTAGGGATTGCAACGTTCTACTGCCGAGTCGGCAAAGATTAATTATATCATAAGGGCAGGGTAGATAAAAGTCTCTGAAACGTTTTTTACACACTCAGCAGTATCACGGTAAGGTGGGAGAGGGCCTGATGATTAGTGTAAAGGGTGCTGCTCAGGAGGCTATCGCTGCATTGGAGAAATCCGAAATGTAGGCGCGGAAGATTGAGCCTGCAGCACCGGTAGATTATCGGATACCAGAAGGGACATGCGTGTGAAAAAGCTGATTGACAATAAATACAAAAACGATCAACGGGGCCAGTAGACCTCGGGATTAATTTATCCAGGGAATATTTAAGGATCAAAGGGGTACACATAGCATCTAGGATGAAATGTATGCATCCGACTAAGTCATTGCAATCTATGGAACTAAATTTAACCGAGGTGATAAAATCTTATCCAGATTCGTGCAGTCGCTTACGTCTTGTCTGCCATGACTATTCCCAAATCCACCACTGGTTCAAGTGGTGTGAACAGCCATTCCATTCAGAACACAGATACCACTAATGACCATAAGTTTCGGCTTTCCAGAAAAACCGTACGCATATATCAAACCAACTTTCAGGTTGATAATGCAGTGTACTCACGGATATTGCACTTCACTTCAATTACCTTGAAACAGCAACATACATAACAGCAAGGCTTCAACGATTGAATCTGTTTCCTTGTTGTCAAGCGATCATAAAAACACTAACTTGTAAATTGAATATCAACCACAATTGATCGTAGCTGTTGCATTCCCAAAGATTTTCCAGTTGGCCTCCTTCGATTAGAGCGAAAGTCGAGTTTAGTGCTTTTCTCGAAAGGGGCCGACTGGAAAGTCTGTGGGAATCCGACAGCTGAGATCAGTTGTGGGTGATATTCAATTTATATGAAAACTAAATCCCCTACCACTCACTATTGATTTATAATAGAACGAGCTGAGATGGTAAGGCATCTGCGAGACAATCTTTTTACGGCCTTTACATTCTCTTCCACTAATCGTTCTTGGGTCACAGATAATTCTATCAAACGAAGACGGCATTTCCGCTATCGAAACCTATCTGGCAGCCATCGGCCTTGAATCCCTCAGCCTGAGACAACGCAGACCACGAAGTCATCAACCCAGGAGGTGAACGTAGCTCAAAAGTGTGTTAAGTAAAGTATATGTTTTCATTTTCGTTCTCCAGGACTTTGGTTGGTCACCTCGAACCTTTTGTCATTGGATTGGGCCGTTCAAAATTGTGTTCAGTGTCACAAGTAATGGTCTGACGTTGTCTAACCGCGCAAGGCCACATAGTTCAGAGTTTGAATGAGTTGGCTATTATACCGTGAATTATTTAAAATGCATCGCAACATCACGGGATTGCTTATCCGATTGTTCAAAGTGCATGCAAAAATTAGTAACCAAAGTCCCCAATATTTTCGTGACCTTCAACAACCTCGGCCACGTTTTACAAGTGACTGAAACACTGTGACAGCAGTCCCACAAACGCAACCTTCAAATTCACTGGCAAATCTTAAAGCTGAAGATTCTCTAAGTTGTGAAAGAATGCTCCACCCGTAGAAATACATACATTGTTCTGTTAATAGAGTTCCAGCTAGGGTCATTTGCAAAGTGTTCCGCCCAGAAGATATAAGAATTATAACCAAGGGTACAACAGTTGGATGATGTTAATTTTAACAATTTTATTAACCCCTCCTAAGATAAAAAAAATATACGGGCTAATTTGGAAAGCCTTTGGGAGAAACGACATTTTGCTAGGAAGATGCTGTAACGTGGATTCATTTGTATAATACTAGCGAACAACTTAATTCTAGTTGTGGTGACCATGATTCAAAACCCACCTGGTTGACCACTGGTCAGAGTGGTCGCAATGTATCTAAGTTTAGTTCCGTCTAATATATCAAATGCATTCTTTGAAAGCAACAGGGCAGTAAATTTTGAGGACTGGGCTTCACACTAACCCAGTAACAGCTGTGGACTCAGTGAGCTTATTGGAACAGATAGCAAAATAATGCATGCGCACTGTGCTGCCAAGCTCTCCTATCTAAACGCACCGAAGCCTACACAAACCGGTCGAAACTACTGACAGTGATTTGTCTCAGAAATATTGCACAGTATACACGAAGGCTGCTTTGCGCGGTAACGCATCTGCCGTGGGCTACGGTAAAACGCCTACTCAGAACTACTGGATTATATCATGGAGCTATTGCTCGTGTGCTGATAAGTTGAACGGAAGGTAATTGTGGAAACTTAGGCAAGATTCGTGAATTGAATTTAAGGTAATCTTAACGAGACACCAACAATTACACACACGTAATCAACGCACAATGTGGAGGGACGAGATTAGGAAGCACCGTAGCAACCCGGTGAGAAAACAGACGCTAGATGATCGAAAGTCAGAAACTGATTAGAAAACGAACTTATTTCACACAACTTGGACAAAGCCGATACTTTTTTCTCACGCTTTAAATGTGTATTTTTATCCTTACGTGGGTTAGCTATAATATTTAGATTTATGTTTGAGATGAACAGCAGCTGGAGGAGGAAAATTTCAAGCAGGAGTTAAAAATCAATTCAATCCTTGTAACAAATGGCAAAAATCTATGGAAACTTTTCTGAACTTCCTCAGAATCCCTCGCCATAGACAAGAATTCTTCAGAGCACTGCGTATCTACACACTAAAATATTATTTTGCCAAAAACACAGGGGAAGAAAACTTTCCGTGTGACTGTGACTCTGCTTCCGTTTTTCAAAACGGTCATCAAGATTGTTGGAGCCAACCAACAGAGACGAGATTCATCAGTTTGTAGCCATTACATCAAGAATGGGCACGTAAAGTTTTATTCACACCGCCACTGCATCGATTTTAGAGTGATACTACTCATTTTTAAGGTCGACATTGACTATTGTGTGTCATTTTCCTTAAAATCTTCGGGATGTTTAAGCGGCTGCCTTTTGACAATTGTTCACGAAGTAGGTAAATGTGTACAAATTATCGGACCTGGTTGGGTCATACAATGTATTTCGTCTACACCTCATGTTCGCTTGAGGAGTGTGACGAAGAACTCAGGCATATTTGTTCAGCTGTGCTGTTGCCCCCCTATTGCGCTTGAAATGCGTAAACTGGCGAAAAGAAAGGATATGACTTCTTATGAGACCATAGCAGCGTTTTTCCCCCGATGCGCAGAGCGGAATCTCCTCCAGGTTTGTTCCAGAAAACCTTGACAGATTAACTGTCGCTTCGTCGATTTTGTGTTCATGATATGCGTACTTTTACTTGAAAACCGATCCGGGTTCACACCTATGTATAACAGTGTGTGACCAGATATGACTGAGAAACTCACGAAATCTCCATACGTATCCGCAAAAGTAGACCGTCAGGAATGTTTACCATTTTGTACTCAAAGCAGAGCGTACTTGTGAAGTGTTTAGTATCTCCGGCAAAGGCTCATTTCAGTGATCAGCTGAATCTACGACTCATCATTCTATGCATTGGTAATTGGCGACTTTTGTTGGTCTGATTCGGTTCGTTATGTTGCTGTTGGTTAGACGGAAGGTCGGTCCATATCAAATTGAACATCACTCTCATGTAATCACAGTTTTCGCATTCCTATAGATTTTCCAGCTATCCTCTTCTAAGTAAAAGCGACAGACTCGAGTTTCTGTTTTGTTGCAGCTCGTCAATAGCGCCTTACCTTGCCAGGGATTAGGATTGCGCTCACTTTTTCATGAGGCCACCTTGTTGGCCACTAAGTTACTGACTCCACATTATGTCTCGTCTTCAATTGTCACAGCTTATACGTTCACGACATAATTTTTGCGCTTGCCACCTTGTGCTTGAATGGAGGACTGCCACTTACTGTCATTTGAACGACATACTGGTTGTCGGATTCCTTTCTTAGTCATGTCGACCAACCTGATACCAAGCGTGGTTGACTCGATTTATGATCAGTCGGTTTGTGAATGTTAAACAAAGTTTATTTAACTCAAGACTTGGTAATCTCTGTAACGCTTCCTCCAATACCGCATTGGTTTTTGTCCGAGCTCACTTGACTGATAATTTACGGATTGGACTGAATCCAACTAGTTCGCGTCACTCAAACGCGGTAGACGAATCTGCATGTAGATGTTAGACACAATCATTCTACTCGGGAGACATTTGAAATCGACCGTCATTGAACCATTCTCTGTGTCTGGTGTAAACAGCGGTTGTGGTAAGCTCGGGCTATGATTCGAAAGGAAAGCTATCGTGATGGGTACTGACGATTTGTGTGATCATATTTGACAGCTGATTAGAAGCTGCGAACCACCGCACATACAGAACATTAACAAGAGCTCAAGGTAAGAACCATGTAGGTATGCCGACAAAAGATAAAAGTAGCAGACCGTATGGTTTATTGTCTGATGGACTCCAACATGAGCAACATGAAAAATGTTGGATAATCGGAAATATAAGTTACACAGCCGTGGCTAAGGTAGGCGGACAATGAATGGGGTGATTAACAAACTTGAGTGTGATGTATTCATGTACGCCCAGGTGTCTAAACTCAAACAAATCATTGACCTCCATTTGCCAAACACATTGTATCTCCTATTACGCTTTCAAGTGTCGAGCTGTGACATGCCCTGGCTGCAGAAACTTTAATAGAATTTCCGTGTTAAAAAGTTTGCTATTCGCCCATAGCGAAGCTTTTCGTTTTATCTTAGGAACAAAGAATTTATACTAATGGCCCAGAAAGTGTTAAGCCCCAAACCATTCAAAATGACACATTCCCAATTTTGAAACAAATTCGCCGGTAATACGAAGCAGTTCATGTTAGCTCGCAACACTCTCGAACTGTCGACCGAGTCTCAAGATATATCACAGCAACACGAACTTGCTGTAATTAAACTGGTTAGTAAGTGAACCTAACGTGCAGTTACAGTTGACAGAGTGCTTCACTACATATTTATTGGCCATCCTAAAGTACACAACTAATGATACCGTCAACGTTCTTGAGTGAATCGTGTAACGTTGACGTATGCAAACATCCTGCCAGAATATCTCGCTTTCGGCACCTATGCGTTTTACCTCAGACTTATCCAGCGTAATGCTCCATTAGTTGCAATAACTTGCTAGTTAACAAATTTAACATTAAAATAGCCTTTCGGCAGATCCAAGTTTCCTTTTGCTGAATCACCAAACAAGACCAAACGTTCGACTGCATTCGCTTGCGAGCGATGCTTGTGTTGCCTTACTATCCCGAAGGTAACTGACCCACTAACTCACATCGATGACCTCATAATCTGGCTATCTCCTGTGAAGTCAGCGGCGCAGCAACTAACTGGATTGTCTTGTGAGATCGTGGCAAGAGTAAGCACTAACAACGAGTTCTGATACGATTCAAGCTCAGAGTTGATGGTTTGTTTCAAAAGCGGTTGTCTATAATGTCTACGGAAATGTGAAAGCCGTCAGCAGTTGTGAGTTGTGCCCACATTTATAGCAATCAACTACCTATCAGTTGTGGTGGTAAGAAACCGAACGTGTTGGCGTGTGTCGAATCTGATACACGATGGATATAGTGGATTATAACTTTTGACTTTCTGCCTCAGCTTTCTCTTCAGAAAACTTCATGAGCACTTCATTGTTAAAACTAATGACACATGCAGATCATTAAGTTATTTTATGCTACTGACGTTAGTGTACAATTACTTTTTCACAACGTTCTGTTTCCTGACCAATTTTTTGAATTTTCACCTTTTATACGAAGGAGGGAGGGATACGAAAGTGACAACTTTTTGTGGGAGCAACTATTATTATAATGTAGTTTAGTACAATATCTAAAGTCGTCCTGCTTCTGGACTGGAAGCGACAATCGGAAAGTTGGTCAGTAAACCGGCAATAAACTGAAGGGCAAAATACACATCGATTCGTATGGAAAACCAGCGGACTGCAGTCATGAATTCCTAGTGGGTTGCAGTCTAGCGGGGCAAGTTTTGTTCGTTGTATGCAATGGGCCATAAAATGAAGGAGCTGGACGATGTCTGAGGAGATCAAATATCTTTCGGAATAGGTACAGGACAGCTCAAGTGAACTACTTTTGGAAAAACCAATCTTAGATCAATAAAAATTCAGGATCTTAGTTGAACAGAATAGTTCGACGCGGAGCATCTGTGGGAACGATAGCATACGGATTATCAAGTAGGATTTGGTGACAGAGTTATGAGTGATTACACCGTGAATGAACATGTTGAGTTCGACACTGTTTGATTATCGGAAGCCTCTTGGAACAACCAGTAAACGTTGATCTCGAAGTAATGCCTTCAGTGTATATCAACGACATAAATTTGTTGATTCTGATGGCACAAACTTTAACCTGGGTGGTCTGAACGGTTGGTACTATTGTTGGTATGACTCATTTAAACGACCAAATTCTGGAAGTAGGCGACCGAGTACAGCGTGCACTGAACCTATGTTCCACAAAAGAAATTAGATTCCGTGGTCTGCCGAGAAACTAGAGTGGACAGTCATGTATTCAGACAGTTCCTTACCAGCTGTTTTATTCTTAGCCACTACAGCAGTGAACGTGTGGTGCCTCGACAAACGAACCGCCACATACGAATTGGCCAAATGTCATCTTTAATTTCCGAAGTTACTTGGTTGAAGAGTCTTTAGAACTCTTATTCAGGTGTGTTTATTGAAACGTGGACATAGAAAACTCGACATAAATGCTGTTCAACAGGCGTGGAATGTCTTCTGTGCAACAGAACTTTGACTTGAGATTACCAACGTGAAAAATTTTGCGCTGAAATTCTGAGACTAAATAAGAGCGTAGTGGTTGAACTCACCGTACGAAAAGTAGCCAATAGACCACTTCGAGGTTCCATGCAGATGAAACGCACCATCGCAGCTGTAGAGACAGTCGGATTATTTCTAGTAACACGCACTCTTACATCAGAATGTGAAATGGGTGGTCTGAGGATGTGATACGGTACCGCACTGCAGACTGTGTACTTGAGTAGTACAGAAGGCCGCTCTACTGGACGGTTGCTGGACGAAAGAGGTCAAAATGACCAGAACACTGCTGATTTGTTGCAGTCGCTTCTTGCACGATTACACTTGAAACAATATAGCCGTAGGTCTGGAAACGAACGCTCTGGAAAAAAGAATCATCATATCTAAATCTCCTATTGTACTTAGACAATCACAGTCAAATGTGGGCGACCTTATAACAGAGAACCGAACAGTTCATGGTTATCCTTGTTACAGTATTGCTAATAAGTAATGTGACAAATTTATTACTTTTAGATGAGACCCAAATGTGAAAAATCAGGGCTTCGGCTGCATTCGAACCAGCGACAGACACAGAATGTCTCAACGCGGNGGCAGGATTTCTCAAACAGTTCACGCTGGAATTCACCAACGCCACTGCTGAGCATAGAAAGTGCATTATTAATTAGTGTGGCCGATTTGTGGTGTTTAGGTGAGACCCAATTGCGCCAGCTGTTACTGTATATTCTACTGAACCAATCTGGGTGCCCACCTGTTAAAGGTTAATACATTATTCACAATGGTATCGACATGTGAGTGGTTGTGTCGTAACCCAATAAGTCCTTAATTACCATTGTCGATAAGCTCAACCTCCAAAATGCATAAATTCTATGGAACGATTTGTGTTTCAACTATGATCACTTGCTCCAAGAGGAACACAGCTGTTTGATCCCTCGGGCATAATACGGTGTAGCTATGTTGTCACTTCAAGTCAACTACTGGTATCATTAGTATTGTTATTCTGGTAATCTCCACTAAAAGATTCGTTCAGGCCGTAAGTACCAACATGTCACCATGGAAAAGGTGCCCCTCCAAATTAGTTGATTCCACACACAAATCTGAAGATGGTAAGATCGCAGCATACTAGATTTCGAACCTTGTGTCAACCGCATAAACTAGCAGTGGTCCAGCACTATCGCAGTAAATTTGGTGAAAAATTTAAAGCGCAACTTACACGACGAAAGCCAGAACCTATTATGTTGCAGACGCATGACGGATTTTTCGACGGAGGAGTGATTTCGTTCAGATGACATGCATATAGTTACTGTTGAACAAAATGACCCGAGACATGTTTTGTTTAACCACTTCGGTTTGACACAGTATCAGAGTGCAACAATAGGTCATACTTTATGGTGACGTTTTGGAATCATTTGATGCGCCGCCCTACTTACTGAGGTCAGCAACGTTTGGAATCAGCTACAGAAGGATTCCGGCTTTATCTAACCATATGGGCGTGATCTCATTAATCACAAAGATTTCCAAACACTTGTTAGATTCAAAATGGACTGATAGTAACATAACCTAAGGTTTACTCAAGGGCTCCCGAATAAGATAGTTGGGCTGCGCAGCTAAATAAATATGAGTAGCTGATGTTGGGAATAAGCTGCTTCAGACCACGGTACCCACGTGGAACTCACTTTCAAAATAATGTTGTCTACTCGATGCAACATCTATCTGCCACATAACGTGAGGCTCAAGAAATTTCTTCTAAAATCTCTTGGAACGGTCACTTATTTCTGCATCTACAGTTTTGTATGTCGGTGGTTTTGTTCATAAGTGACTGAGCCATCTTGTTGCATTTTGGTTAACCCATTCACGTACACGGAGATGTCTGTTCCACTTTTCCGCTTTCTCATGTTTACCCGTGCTTTCTGCATGCAGTAAACTGGACTCCAAACTTCTAGTTCATTTTAGTTTGAGCATCCAGCAAGATATAGCTTCTCTGTCATAAATGGTGATGTATTCACACTGTTAACTTTATACAAAGGTGCAGTCCAGAAAACTTGCCTACACAATGCGGACCGTTCTTGACTTTCGGCCATCCGGTTGGAGTTCTCAAAATAATTGTCTTGTTTTAATCACGTCTAATACGCCGTTATTCACACATGATCTTAACCGCTCATTTCAGCAAGCGCCTCCACGGTTCCACCATTGAAGTCGTCGAGCAACAAAAGTATTGTAATGCTGCATCTTGGTTGGAGCTCCCCTAACCACCAAACCATTTGTTTTAAAATCAGTGCACCACAGATTCTTCGCCAGGTTAACAGTTTTTTCTTTAATGGTATGGAGCAAATATGCATGCTGCTCGCGTGCAGCGCAAGCTGCGTCTGCACGAACGAGCACATGTTAGCTTACACTCCTTCTGTAAATCAGTTCGTAACTGTCACTTGTGGAAGAGATTTTACTAACCTTGGGGAGTTATTCAATCAGTGGTGTAGGAAACTGGTACCATCCCAATCTAGTAATCTTCGGTTTTTTCCATTCTGAAGCTTCAATTTCCGTGGTCGGTTCAGTTAGTAAAAATAACCACGGATACCCTGACCTCAAAACGGATGTTTATTCTTAACTGACCAAAGCATATATTGAAGTACACACATCCAAGCGGCCAGCCTTAGTTATTCATTACGTTTCTGTTACCTATTGAAACGCGCCTGTACACAAGGTCCTGAATTCTTGCCTTTCTCAGCTGTTTACTAGTACAGTTGTGGAACTACTTCTATTAGATATTATTCTATCGCCAATTTATTTGTGTGCATAGGTGCACATACATTCAGCCTAGATCGAGCGTGAGGATAGGTAAGAGGGTGTGCTGATGTGACAGTTGATACAGGCAATTAACCATATGGAGAAAACGCGAGTTGACGACAATTGCAGCCAAGGTTAAGGCAAGTCGTCGACTAAACCACTTTTCTGGAACCGAGGTAGTCAAATACCAGAATGGATGTAATCACAGACACTAGATACAAAAGCTGATGTTTTGGACACAATTGTATCATTAGTGGTAGACTGGCTCACACAAGTTGACTACGTCCCACATTTCACCAAGGCCTGCGTACTTTAATAGTTGTTCGTCGGTAACTTTCGGCACAACCGTACTGACGGCTGCGTCATTATTATATCTAAGTAACTAGCCAAATCAGTTTGACTAACGACAGGCACCATTGCCAACTGTATGCCGCACACTCCTGCTTGAACCCTCGCTTCTTCCTGAGCCCTTGCTCCTTCAATGAGCAACGAACTATACAATCATGCATTTACGAATGACAATGTCACTTGTAAATGACGGAATGTAATTTTGCGTCTCCTGAGTCCATACTGGTAATATTGATAAATGGAATAACGCCACTTATCTCTGAATAGTAACACCACCGATCATCTCAGCTGTCCAGTTAACTTCTGTCGATAGTTCGTTCTTAATGTCCACACAATTACGCAGTGGCCAATGTATCGGTTACATGAAAACGTTGACCATTACTCGAATCTCAGCCGTATCACTGATACATACTGCAACTCGACTTTAAAGAGAGCCAAACGTGAATGGATCGATTCTTTTTGGAAGACTGGCAGAAAGTTTGTGTATGAACACAAAGGTTGCGACGGGACGCTGGTGGGTTCCAATTTATAGAAGATTTCATGCGTGTACTTTTGTGCCATATTGCGCGTAGACTCAGTTTGGAACTGTGTAACATTTTCACACTACCTGATTAGTCGCTTTCGCACACATGCTGGCAGATTCTCCCCCGTCATACCCCGGGAGGGACATTGCTCCAGTGACCAGATTTTGATCAAAACTGCTCAGACGAGCATGCTTCATGGTGCTAGCGACTGGCGTAATGTTTAGAAGGCACTACAAACTGTGTCCGGATTGGTTCATAAACACTCAAACAAAGCGTCAACGTTGAAGGGATAGACAAGTCTATGCGCCGATCATGAGTCGGATTTTCAATTACTGACGCAAGTTATCAACAGTAATGCGACGGTCGTGGGATCTAAGGCTAATGTACTGAAAAAGTCAGAACGATGAACGTCCGAGCCGTACTACATGAGTTGGTTGGTTGGTTGCATTTTCGCCAGCCAGGATTGTGTCGGCCTAATCTGATTACACGAGGATATGCACATCCCACTTGGTGTTTCAGCAGCGAAGCTGTCGTGGACTGAGTGTTTGCCTGACGTCTGTTTCACAAACGGAGGAACCTACATTTTTTCACTGCCGCCAAACAACCGTTCAAAAAATGCTGGGTTCGTTTCGTAACTAATATCGGAAGCGCCAATCAAGAACGAGACAGTGTCGCGTAATCAATGTGGTCAGCCTTGGAATTACCAACCCCCACAACACATTCGATCTACCCTTTCTTCGACAAAGGCTACAGAACTGACAGGTAGCGACCACTGGGCTGATAATTTGGACTGGAACGACTCACACACCCTCGCTAAGCCACCAGTTTTACTCACCTCAAACAGCTTAGTAAATTGAACTGAGATTCCATTTTTCCTCGACCGCTCAGTTTCGCTCAATGCTGATTATCATGGCGCTTTATTTTTGGGTTGAATATCCAAGCTTTACCATTCTACAAAGAAACTTGACTTTCCAAATATGCTGACGTCGTTTTGGATCGTACAAACCCAAAAACTGAAGTCATTATGCGGTGGTTCTCGGGTAGGTGCTGAGAAATGAATTTGACCGAAAACTAGAAGGTAGACCTATTTACACTCGGAAACAGTCTGCAAACACTGTACTAAATCACTACTCAACAGTATGTACTGATTTTCAAACCGTCAAATATCTCGACAGTACATCCTCCGAAAACAAGCACTATGAGTAAAAAAAGGTTGTTCATAAGTACTATGAAAAAGCAAGTTGTCCACTACCCTTTATATCTAACCAAGTTCCTTTAAAAAACCATTAAAGTTTCGCCCGCTAAGTGGGACTCGCCGGTAGTACACGGTTCTGCCTAAACAGGGAATGTAACGATAGCTCTCGAGCTAGTAAACCACTCCGCCGACCTCACATCAAAGTGGCCCCGGCAATGTTCAGGCCGTCTACATCAACAGCTTTTTGCTAGCTCCAAACAATAACTATACGGTCGAAACGTGTCACCCAAGGTAAACTTGCTGATTACGAGTAACCTCTGTAGCAGACTTCAAGTTACTGACCAGCAGTGAGAAATTAATGGCTACAAGTGAAATTAACATAAAACAATCTTTTGTTTTCCCATACTGCAGCACTTAAACACTTCCACCAAAGTGTCACTACCAAAAATAAACATCTTTCGTTGATTGTGTGATATGGAACAGCTGACACATTAATTCTCCCACATGGCTTACATTCATGATGACACTGCTCGGGCGACACCTCGAACCAGGTGATCATACGTCATGATCGTACAGCTGATCTGACGGCAGTCAGTGAAAAATGGACACTGAACTAAAAGATTGTCCGATGTGACTATTAACATCTAATTAACTGATAACCCTTCTTGACGTTTGCCATGTACTGTTACCTCAAAAATGTGCACGATATTCTTGGGAATCCAGTCAGAGAGGTAACCATCCATCTGAACAGGTTTGGAAACACCTATCGGTCTACATGAGCAATCAATGGTTAAACCAACAAGGATAAGTCAGAGTAGACACGCTGCCATGGCAGACGAGATGCCAATGCAAACAACCTTTTAAAGTCGTTTACAGTCAGTAGCATCCGACGCTCCATATAAGTCGCGGAAAGCCGGAGCATTCATTGTGGGGCAACGCCCGTACGCTAGTCTATCGCTTAGCAATCTAGGTTATCGTCATGGTTTTTCGATTGTTTCGGATTCGGCTTCGTTTGTCGCTCTTTGTTCTATGTAACTGTCACTGCCTCGTCATCTGGAGGTTTTAGCGCCCTGTCGCCTCCACAGCAAAGTGCGCCCAACAACAGACGAGTGTGGGAGGCGAAACAGTATCCGAATGACGCAGACTCACAACACAGGAGTAAGTAGATGCAACCGCTTGCAAGTCTGTTGCTTATGCAGTGATCAAATAAGGTAACCATGGAATGATTAGGACGCACAAGCGGTCAACTGTGGGTGGACAGTAAAAAGAGACGGCGACAACATTGACGAGGAGGACAACAAAAGCCTTGAAATCTTTGATAAACAGTAAAAACTGGGGGGGGGGTTAAGTAACGTTAACTGGATTGAACCAACCTTAAGTTCACAGGAAAGGCAAACAGAATCCTTTTCTCAAAAACAACGGAATAGATGGCATTTTCCAATGAACTTGAAGTATGTGCATAATTTTGGATATGTCGAGGCGGAACATGCCAGAAAGTAGGCCAACAAACGATTGTGAAAATTTGCATTATATATCAGAAGATGGAATAAATGGAGCTTTGTTGGAGAGGAAATTAATGAGAATTCAGAGCACGTACTGGAGCCGGTTAAATAGATAAGATAGAAAAGAAACACAACACGGGTACACGGTTATCACATGAGTACAGACTATTGATCACGTGACTATCAGAGTTATGACAACGTTCCCTCCTCTTCCAACTTTGCCAGGAACGTTGAAACACGATACTCTGGATCAGTCTGTATTGAAAAAGTAAGAAAAATACATCAAAATCGCGAAACGTTTAAGTTAGAGCAGTAGAAGAAAACAAAGCAACAGCCAACTCTCAGTACACAGTGAAGTTAGACAGATTTAACGGGATTATGAGTCGATGATTGAACGTGAACAAATTTTCATGGCCATAGAGGTCGATAAGGTATCGACGCTATAAAGATGTAATAGAAATGGGTATATTTGTAATTCAGTATGAAGAAACTTCCAATGGTTATTAATTATGCGCAGGCACTTTCCCATCACTGCCCTGTTCCGTGTCTGCTAAGGTAACGCCCTCCAAAAACAAATTCCAATTAAAAATGGTTCGTTATCTTACGTTGTACACACGTATCCCAATGGTATGTACACCGTTGTTACCGTGGAACTGCATGTGACCGACCTTTTTGCCTGTTTGACAGACTGACCCCACAGTTCTTGTTGGACGTTGTGTAAAGGAATCCTGTGTGTAGAACAAACACGAGCTGACGAAGTTTGTACCTACTCTGATTTAAGCGGTAGTATCGTACCAGTTTGGAAATTGTTGTCAGCAGGTGCCCAACCGATCGTGGACTCTAACCGACACAAAGTAAAAGGCCAATAGTTCAGCTGGTAAAAAATCCAACGGTAAATAAGGCTCCCAAAAATGAAAGGATGAGCCTAGTAACTATGATGGATCGTTGAAGTTAGGTCGGTTTGATGACTTGGTGTGTAGACCATGACTAGCTGGTTGAATAACCACAGCAGACAAACACCACCGATTTGAGGGTATGCTTAGACATACTCACAAAATTACACCACTCCCAACGCCCGGTCGATAGTATGTGGAATGAAGATACTGACTGGTACATCGGTATAAAATCAGGCATCCGCATTTGGTGTGCAACGCCTTTCTGATTTACGTCTGTCGACAAAAATCAAAAAGGCGTCATGTATTCATTATATCGGCGTACGCTCCGACGGACAGCTGTCCGGATGCTACCAAGGATGCGTTCTATGACGCCCTCGTTGACCTTCTGAGGCAGTCTAATCACTCAGACATTATCATACGAGCGGACGATTTTAATGCTCAGCTTCGTCGTCTTTCTCCGGATGAGAAGCGGCTAGGAGGTATGTTTGGTGTCCGGGCTCAACGAACTGACAATGGCGAAAGACCACTACAGCTGTGCGCATCTCACGGTCCGTGTATTTCGAGCACTGCATTCCAACACAGGAAGAAGCACTGTGTTACTTGGAGACCTCCGTGTGCTTCTCAGCCGTGGACACAGTTGGATCATATAGCAGTTAGTTACAGGTGGCGCCACTCTGTTAAGGACTGTCGTGCCTTTTGGAGCAACCACCTGGACTCGGACCATGCCGTTGTGCGTGCCCGTTTCGTTTTGTCATTTGCCC
>QNGE01002026.1:0-41460 GCA_008508345.1 Paragonimus westermani | reverse complement strand
GTAGCACTATCTCGTCAGCCTGTAATATTGCTGATGAGATATCAGCGAGGATAGCAAAGGCACGAGTTGCCTTTTCCAAAATGCGTCATCTGTGACGTCGAAAAGTCGTTCGGTTGTCGCTGAAAGGAAGAGTATATAACGCCTGTGTGCGTTCCATTTTGCTGTATGGTTCGGAAACGTGGTCTGTACGCAAGCAAGATATCAACAAGCTTGCTGTGTTTGGCCATCATTGTCTCCGCCACTTGACCCACATTAAGTGGGCTGATCGCGTGAGCAATGTGGCAGTTCGCCGGTGCGTATTCCGGAACGCTCGAGATGCGCGATCAATTGGTCAACTTGCGATGGTTGGGTCACGTGTTCCGTATGCCAGCTGAGCGTTTACCGTACCGGGCATTATATACTGAGGCCACCAACAGCTGAGTGAAACTGCGTGGTGGTCAAGCAACAACGTGTTCACGAAATATGAAGACCTTGACTGCTCCACTAAGCAAAGTGGGCAGGCATCGCCTGCCTGGATGGGGTACTAGTGATCACTCAAACCGCTGGTTAGGTACGCTATCCGAGATGGCGGTGTGTCGCAGTCAATGGCGTACCTGTATCCACACCATTTCTATTTCTTCCATTTAGTCTTCTTCAATCTTTGTTGTCCTTCGTAGTACTCTTTCCTTCTAGGATATTCCACGTCACTGTTGAGGTGAGCGGCGGCCCGATCCACAGTACCTTTGGTCAGCCTTATGGCTGTTATGATGATGATGATGATTTGGTGTGCACCAGAAACTGGATGATGGTGCTTAGGATGGTAAAGTTTCAAATGGTTTCAGTGTTCTATCATTGTGTTCAACAAACGTGACCTAACCAGCAATATTCAATTCTTTAGGTGATTTGATGTCAACTGACGACATTTACTTTTGTCTCCTGTTATCGTACGGTGCACATGTATTTACGTACACCAATCCGTCCTCCTATATCTAACATTCGACTAGCCAAAAAGACTTTTCAAAATTGGTAATTACTGATTTCACATTTATTGTGTGCCGAATAGATGGAGTTGGGATGTGAAGACTAACACTCGTTGCTTGACGTTAGCTTTTCCATACGTATGGTAACACAACACATTGGTGTCCTGAGGCAAATTACCAGCGAAACGATCTTTACAATCGACATTCCCGCAGCCTGTTGAATGAGTGTCACCATCTACCTTAATCCAGTTGTCTGAATTACGTAGATGACAACATTTGTGGTTCAATTAAAATCAACATATAGGCTGAGCTTTTACGTTGCACTTGAGTCAGGAAAAAATTCGATAGATACACTCTACCCTACAAGAAGGTTCAACCGTTACGGATCAGCCAATGAACCCAAGAAACCCAGCACACCATCGACGGATTCGTTTTGGGAATACCACAATCGGTACGGAAGCAGTGTGTAACGTTCGAGAAGGTTGTATTCGCCCAGAAAAAAAATGATGTTCAAACATAGTGTGCGTCAATGAATGCTGTCTGGCAATATCCGTTGAAACTTTCATGAGTCCGAACAGAAGCTCAGACAAACAAGAGTTTCAGAAGTACTTTAACTCTTTCCAATTTCCATCTAGTTTCACACTCGAGACACAAAACACACTCATAAACTGGAGTCTTCATTACGGTGCACGCGACTAGAAAGTTAACGATTCAAAGTAGCCTGTTACAAAGTCTAAGTGCAGTAACTGCAGCCGAATGGGTTGTTTTGGCAAAGTCGACCGACTGTGCCCTGTGAATGCGTTACCGGATAGTCACACCACGGGAAGCCTCAATTCATAAAACCACATACATAATTAAATCTTACAACGAAAATAACCCCGTGCCTTCTCCGTCGGTTTTAACTATCTCGAATTTCATAATTTAGATTCTGAACCCGTTTTCTTTTTCATGTTTACCATCACTGGTTTCGAGGTTGTGATTTGAGTTACGGAACACCCGAGAGCAAAGCTTTCTTTTAGTGTCGCCAACCCTCTACTGGAAAAAATACGGAGACGAACATGGACAACAGATCCACAATATAGGACAGACTTAATTGCGAAAAATTTGGACTTCGAGTGGATTCAAACCAACGGTGGAAAGAGCTGCAAGCGCTCTACTGCCTGGGCTACGAAACCACAGTGGGAGCTCGGAAATACAGCATTTGGAATCAGACGCCTATAGAGAACGCTGATTTCAAACGGGTTAGCCTCAGCAAGACCGTGTCTAGATCAGTTCTCCATTAGGACGGATAGTATGTCTTATCATATATCATATATACATATATATATACCATATCATTAATGTAAAACGAAAAATAGAACAATCCGCAACGTTTACCTTGGAAACCAAGTCAATGAGTTCGATCAAATGTTTGATTCCGATACAGAACCTGAAAATTGAAAAGCAATGTATCAACGTCAATAATAACGTACCTGTGAATCACAAGGGTGTTTAACCACCATGAAGAATTCTTACTTTAAAGATAACAGATAGAGAGGAGCGATACTTGACTGATCAAAAACACTCTAGTTTAAATACAAATAACTAGCGTTATGTTATTTAAATCCTACAAGTAAATGACTGAGATGTAAGTGGGAATAAAGCAGAAAATACAAGACAGCTTTGTGAGCATTTCACTGTATCACATCAGCCCACAGACAACCCAGAAAAAAAACATTCATGTCACTGAATCCGATTAGCTGCTATCTCCCCTATGTTACTTTGTCCCATTCTCTGAAAATCACGAGTTTCGACAACTAGGCGAAAACAGAAAACACGTTGCAAGTGGTAAACAAAAAGCACGGAGTAAAACGACGCGCGCGACTTGTCAGCACGATTGACATGTTACTGTGATACTGTAGGCTTGTCAAATCTAGAAAGCCGGAACATCTGGAGCAACCTAATGCATTCACTAGGTTTCCCCCAACTGACAAACAAGGCCACGTAGGGACTGAATTAACTGTCAGGTAGCCGAAACCTGGACAGGAACAATCGCAGTAGTCACTCACAAACCCTTGTGAGAGGGTGAAAACTGATCAGTTGCGAGTACTGTTCGGTTTATGGAAAAATAAATTTCTCTACTACTCAAGAATAACCCTTAGAAATGGTGCAGTAATCCGAATGCGTGCTGAATCTATAGGGAAGAAGGTTTTAATTTTTGTTTACGCAAATCGGATTAATTCACAAATTGTCGAAAACACTGGACCATTCACTGATAAAAGCCCCTAAATTATCTCGTGAGCAGACGTCTGCGGGGAATATTACTAACCCCAGTGTGGAGATCACCGGCGGACTAAAACCACTCAGCTATAATGGATGACCAGTTGTATATGATGATTGCAAAACGGTGGATCTCACCAAGGGTAGAACATTGAAAACATAACTGAAAGAACTACCAATGATGGTGGTGGCTGCCGTTCTGGCAAAATCGATGTTTAACTTGCTTTTCTGAAAGGATCTAGGATGGTACGTGGCCGGTTGGTGCAACAAAAAGGCGAATAAAGATCCAAAGTCCCTCGGATGCATTAAAGTTTGCCACATTTTTTTCACACAGAAACGAACACTGCTTCACTGTTGACCACCTCGTGAATGACATCAATAAAAAAATGTACAAGTCGCTGATAGCTTTAAACCGAATACATTTCATTTGAGGATCAGAAGTCATGTGCTTATGCAGTTCCTACAAGGCTAGACGCAAAATCGCCACTAGCCGTTTGAGAACGGGGGTAGTGGTGGTGGTTACGATCGCTCAGACCAATGTCAATAACCGCATCTTTAGAGTATGCAACAAAGTGTTGAATGGGGTCGCAGAATCAATACGATGACAAACTATCGAAAAATATTTAGCAATGAAATAGATAGGTCCACACGTGCGGTCCTGCTATCTGTTTCAAGTTTGCTACCCCCCATTGTAAATCGAACAAGGGATGCTGCCATGTAATGCAGACCTCAGAATATACACAATAAAGTAATTACGTTGTTATTTAAACACCTTGCAGCCTATGAAAGGAGCAAGGTGAGGTAGACTGCTTCTCTTCTGGTCCACTGGGGGCGTTAGCCACTCACACGTTAACATTGTTATGTCGAGAACGGAATGTCTTACCTTGTCAGTTGTGGGACAAGTTAAGGTATAATATGAAAATAATCGTTTCACTCAGGCATTCGCGCATAAAGCACGAAGCAGGAGAAGTTACATTGAACACCATAAAAAACGCCCAAAACAGACCACAGTGACTCACCTGCTATTCGCAATTGATCGCTCAATCCTCTGTCGCTCATCTAGTGTAAATCGGTCGTCCTCTTCTAGAGCAGCCATAATATGCTTAAGCTCTGTCATGACGCTAATGTGAACGTGCCAGGAGAACGCCTGCGTTAGATTTTGTTCGGCCAATTCAGCTCGACAACTGGTAGTAGCCAACACTAACATCCGTCGGCCCTGAGGTGATGGGTTTTCAAAAATGCACCAAGGTGTAACAAAACAGAAACAAGAATCGAAAGGGAACCGCCAAAGTGGATAAAGCTGCTAATCAAGCACCGGTACGGACACAATCCACAAGTTATCGTAGGCTCGGCAGGGGTTGCGGCTTATCAGATATCAAGGTGGTTATTATTAAAGCTATGAACCGAACAGGAACTTCAGTGACCTTTGAATCTTAGTGCAAACATTCCCGAGTGAGCAAGCAAGTTTATGGTGTGTCGCCCCCCTCCCAATGAACACAATCAATAGAGAAAATAAGCGTTAGTGACCGTTCCAGCAGTTTATGTAACGAGAGCTAAAAGATCGAACCCATATTTGCAACTCTTTTGATGCAGCATGGCGAGAGAAAAAAACAAAGTTCAAGTCATGAGGCTCGTGCTTTGCCTGACTGTAGATCACATAACTATGAAAATGAGCTGCGAACGCTTGGTCCAGCTGACACAGTATGTGCTGAAGAGGATTCCTCTAGCTGAATGGTGAACGGTAATTTGATAGTGCTGATAACTGAGCAAGCGAGCGGAGCAGCAAAACAATGGTGACTCGAATTAGCGTTTAATATCGGTAGTGATGTTCGTTGGGACCCAGATGCTTTTCTTTAACGACTTGACGATACGTTTGTCATTCGCAGTTGTGTACACTTACCGTTTAATTGGAGTATTGACCAACTCTGTATTTGTATTGGTAAAACCACCTGAAGTTAGCAGTTGCTCAACGTCAACCTTACTCCCTGTGGGTACTGTGACTTCGTTGTCGAAAAAGTGCAGGATACAACCTTAGATTTTTGGCAAAATTGCACTGTTTTAGCAAAGTCGATCTTCTCGGTTGCTATCAGACAGGGTTGATTTTAATGAAGCTGAAATTGTATCCTAAACTTTTCCACAGCGAATTCGCATCACGCAAAGAGTAAAGTTATTACTGAGCAATTTCAAACCTCCGGTGGATTTACCAATGCACATGCAAAAGCGGGCATCACTCTCGGTCAACATTTCGTAGACGTTCTTAGCAGGAAAACTTCAAAAACGGGTAATTACTAACAGAAATCCTGCAACGTAATCACTTTAGGTAAACCAGGCAAAAATCAGGGGATCCTTTCAGGCAGTCTGCTACTCGTTTCGACAGATCTAGCAGCCAAACTGATGTCCGACGCACGACTCTGCTTAGACGTACATGCATAACTGATATTGAGAACAGAATAATGACAATCACACAATAATATCTCCCCAGACCTGCACTCGGAAAAAATCCGTTCGGAGAAACAGCAGCCCGTCATCCTCGAAAAGCTACTAGACGCACAAAGGGTCTGTGTGTACGTCAGACACCACTAGGAACATACGATGTATTTGGCGTGGCATCGAAAGTGTAGTCAGGTTTCTGTTTTAGCCACTGAATGTGTGTATATCACGCAGGAGTTTCAACATGCTGTTGTTCATCAACGCCAAATGAGTTGATGGTACCCAATAAACAATGCGGACAGCAACTGATAAACAGGCTAATCTCTCAATCACCACTGACAGTGATCCCATGCTTATTATAAGTATTGAATCTACGGAATGGCCAGTAGTCGCAGATGAAGCACTCATACACATATCCAAACATTTGATTGATTAAGAGTGGTAGGAAAGCGGCTGGTGACTTGTTAGTTGGATATCTCTTTGTAGGTACGGTAAAATCCGTCTTAAACACTTAATCAAACGATTCTGACACGCGGGACTCGGATTTGTCACTACCTCGAAGGACGCGGAAATCCGTGGCTAAACCAGCGACTATGATCGCAAGATCAGCCCCAGCGAGACCGCCAAATCAGTTAGATGACCGCAATTCGACTTCCAGTGAGGACAAAAACACCTGGAATTGAAGACCTCGTGCCACAAATTAAGACAAGGGGCTGACAAGTACGTCTGCCTAGGTCTAGACAGGAATATTCGAAGCAGACGAACACTTAACCGAACATTCAAAACAGTAGTAATCAACAATACTATTAAACTCTCCACAACGGTGGAGTAAACCTCACGAATATGAGTTAAGCCCACGCAAATGTGCATTCGATCAAGTGTGAGTACCAGTGAAATTATTAAGTAAAACTCAAGCTATGAAAAAACGTACGGCTTTCAACGGTTGAGAAACGAGATCGCGGATGGCTTGTACGATAAAGTTGGAAAAACGCGGACCAACTGGATTGTACTCGATGAGCCCCTCAATGTTGTCCACAATGACAACACTTAGCGAAGATTTGGCTCCATCATCAAAAATCTACAAAAAAAGAATTCTTCAAAAGTAGAATCAAGGAGTTTCTCTTTATGTGTTGAACGGACATGTAATTCAGGTGGAGAAGGCTTTTTGTGTTGTATCACCCAACCAATAAGCAATCAATACCTTCCGCTGAAGCCGTTCCGATACGCCGTTATAAACCATCACTTTGTGTGTGTACTGAAATAAATGACAGTTAACCTAACACTACCATAGCGTTAAGGGTTGTTAGTCACGAGTTTATGTTGTTCGTTGTGTGGTTATTATTATCATTCCAATGTTTTAGTTATGCCGTTCACATAAGTTTATTTTTTCACTTATATCACACTTACTTTTAATCTACCTATTAGCTTCCGTTTTTTTCGCGTGCCTCACTGTAAGATCGATATATTGTCTGCATCGGTAATTCCTTATTGGACCAGTTTGAAATTCGAACTTTGTTCGCATGGTGTCCAATTCGAACGCGACTGGTTCTGTGTGCCATTCTTATTGCAATCGATGACTCATTCCTACTTTACGTTTATTTGAATCAATGCATGCCACTTGACCATAGTTCCTGTATCGTAACGTAAGTGATCGGTCGAAATGCCTCTGCAAAGTACATCCTACGTAATGCTACCTGCGTGTTCTGAGTCACGTCTGTTTGTAACTCACTTTTTTCATCGCAGCACACTTCGCCATTTCGGTGAACCCGATCATTTTGTGTGAGGTGACAATCTTGACAAAGGGGAATCCGGAAAGTCGAGCGATTTCCACGGCTAACGCAGTTTTACCCGCTTTGGGTGGACCCTCCAAAAGTAGTGTCAGAGGTCGGTACGTTTCCACGTCGGCTTCACCTACCGCACGAACAGCCAATCGACCCATCTTCAAGGCTGCCAAAACAGACTCGCCCCATCTCATAATCCCACGAGGAGCATAGGCGCTTAACTCCTCTTCAGCCGTTCCAAAAGCCTGGAGCCAATAGAACCCATCCATCGAAGAAGATGAAAATGGTCGACAATTCACTTAAGGACATTGAGTATAGAAATGCGTGAGAATCACGTTCGTTTAACTGCATGCTGAACGCAAACAACAGGCTACACGATTCACACAAGGCACAATTATATGAAGAGTAAGATAAACAAAAAAGTTTGCATCCTTTGTTGTTTGTAGATATCAGAAATCGTGAGGCAGTGCAGCCATATAAGTGAGGGGAAGCTGGCTAACATATATTGAACACCATCTACGTAAGATCGCGGGTATCGCATTGAGGTTGACTTTTCAACTACAAGCGACAAACGTGTTGATTACTGTGCGGCTCATAAGGCATTAGGCAAGAACAAATTAACACATTTTGATGTTCAATCAGAGTTGGTCGTGAGCATAGCTCGGGTCGCTTCGAGGAGAAACATACCGTCCTCATAGTTCCAACTAGTGACCCCATAAACAGGACTCCTCAGGTTGAAGCGCAGACTTCATTAAACCCATTGGGCAACATTGGGGCGACAACCGACGAGCTCTAACATGAAGGAAAATCGAGTGTAGCGCTTCTACGGGGAACTCTGTTTGAACGTCAAGGCTGTGATCATACGTTACAGTGGCTGTATCTATCAATTCAAATGCGCCGATGGGATGCGTTCTCTCGCTAAAGATGAGCAACATAAAAGACGTTCTAGAGATGTCATTACTTCAAGTAAATTGTGAAATCTACTCGGACACGTCTTCGTCAACGACCTACTTGTTATTGTGGACAGTAACGCATCGTGGTTCCTAAGTGCAAGCAATTTCTCCACCAAATACGGACAGCTTTCTCTTCGCGTCCTTCGTTTAGTTTATTTTCATCTCACACCGCCTAATCAAGTGATTTACTTAGTAATGCGTGCTCCACCTTACTGGAGGTATAGATCGCATATTCGCTCGTGTTTATTGAATTGACAGGTGCTTTTTAGTTGTTCGTTAAAGCATTGCCCTAAGATGTACTGAATAAGTTACTCCGATTCCATTGTTTCCGTTCCCATTACGGTCTAGGATAGATTCACATCAGCATTCTCAATTGGCTCAACACATTCACGCAAATCAGCACATACACACACTCTGAAAACGTACTTCCTTACCCCCAACTAATTGCATGTATCTGCTTGTTCAATAGTGAATCAATGCATTTTTAGCCGCTATCGATCATGACTGTTTACCAACTTCTGTAGTTGAAACACTGTGAGCCTAGATCTGGAAGAAAGCAAGATGCACGGTTGATTAGAAATGACTTGATAAGTTTCCAGATTAAGTTGGCGATTACGTGATTATGACTAGGCGTGGCCAGCTTCTCCAGTCTACAGAAAAGGAGCGGCAGAAATGGCCAGTGAGCGGGTAGGGAGTAACGTAACAGGGAACTGAGTTTCCTCACTACAGAGGAAGCTGGAGCGTGAGACAAGATTTTGAGTAATATACAAATAATGATATAATGTCTGTGATTACTGAATCTCTTTAGACAATGCAAACGAAAGAGAATTGTACCATTCCACAGTGATCGCGAGTGAAAAAAACGGTATAGTTGGTCGATCTCGTGATCATAGTGACAACCGCACAAGTTATGTACAAAAGATGTGAATGAACCAAAAAATAAAGCGAATTTGACAGGGACTAATAGTGCGTGAGATCTGACGTGATGATTGTCAAATCAGCCAATTCAAACGATTCTAGTTAATTCTATGGTGAAAGCGGCTAAAACACTTGGTCAATTGGCATATGATATGCGCGTAGTTAAATTATCACAACAAATAGAACGCAGTTACCGGCAGAAATTATTAACATCACTTCATGTATCGTAATAAATTCTTATCAAGTGGATAAATCCGTAGGACATTCAGAAAAATTTTACCATGACGCCCGGGGTTAGTTTCTTAATCAACGAACGATTGACAGCGTGTGGATACGAACATCTGGATACCCGGAGGGAGAGAACCGACTAACAACCAGATAGGACACACGAATAAAGAAATCATGTGCAGAAGATATCACTCAGAATTTTTACTCATGTGAGAAAACGGCGTACAAACTGGCATTCGTGACCCAAAAAGTGAATACTTACCGGTTTGACGTCATGTTCTAATGCATAGACGAAGTCAGATCGTTTCACCAATAGCCGATCAAATGCATCCGGGTCCAGCTGTGTCTTTCCGGAAGGCTATGAGACAGAACAAGTGTTGACGAATATAAGTGAAATCATAGTGAGTTGCTGGATCGCTTGAGACGCAGATGAGCAAAAGGTATTAGCCAGCAAACACCTGAAGAATACACCGACTGCACAGGACAGAAGCGAAGTAAAGCTCACCAGCCGACAACGGTCATTTTTACCAAGTTACCCACCATGCATAGCACAAACGATTGTGGTGGATAACCACAGAGTAGAAGCCGAGAGGGATAAGAATAACGTTACCGGAATCAGACGTTCGTTGGTTATCACAGATCGTAAACTTTGATGTGCCTACCCATATGCATCAATCAGGATAAGTGAAAATGGGCGACTGCCGGAAGTGTTGCATACTTTTCAGCAATCTTTGAGTGACAGTTTGGTAAGACCTCATGTGGGCGTAATGACAATCAAGTGGCATCATGATTCTAAGAAAAACGGCCTCACAACAGAGCCAAAACGAACAGGTTAAGATTAAAATGTGTGCAATTTTTATAACACAAATGATTTTTAACAGACTGCTGTAGTGCCTACACGCCAATCGTGACGGTAAAGATTAAGTGATCATATGTGCGTAGTGTGGTAAACTAACCACCGCGTCACGCGGTTATATCGTATGTACTCCATCGTACAACAGACCTGAGGCTGTTTCACGGGATCGATAGGCTGCAACCTTAGATTTTAATAAACTTGAATATCCCGCACCCATATGTGACCACCTACGACTCGACAGTCTGCCTTGACTGGTTTCATTCGTGCTTGTACGCAGCAGACGTGTGGTCCGAATTGTCGACCTAAAAACTGTTGACCAACGAGGCACTGATCGTAGGACCAGCCGCCCGAGAGAAGATGATTAGGATGGTTTAGCGGCATTTCACCAGATTGATCAATAACAACTAAGCCAAAGAAATATAACTGAGCATGATTTGGCAAAACAGTGATTGAGTGGGTACGGCCAATCTACTAATTAGAACTGCACTAAAAGATCCGAGTGACTTTCAATGTTCACTCTCCCTCTGGCTACATTTATCGTTGTTTGAACTGACCAGATATGCATAGCTAAAATGAAATGGGGACCAAGAACCTTCGTGTAAGCAGCCGAAGCACATAACCACCAAATCACTGGTCCCCTATAAAGACCGGTTTGGCAATACAATCTTGTAACAAAGACAACAGTAATTCGTTAGAACCTGTGACTTTGATGTGCTTCAATGATATGCACCCGTGTTTTGCTTCCAAATTGACTAAGAAGCCGCTTCAACGTGGCGCTCGTTTTCATGCGGTTGATGATACCGAAGCATAATTACACGCTGTCATTTATACGGACATTCGCAAGGTCGGTTTCACTCTCATCTCGGCCAACCGTGCAGCAAGGTTGACAGTGGAACAGCGAACCTTCGTACAACTAGTTAGAGCACAGTCAACAGATCGCCAATCTTATAAATAGCATTTGAGAAGGGTTGGTTGGGGGTAACTAGTGTGACTTGGCAAGATCTGGATGGACACAATTCATCTCAGTTTCGATTGATAACAAGCAAAATGGATAGAACTGCAACTGATCTAAATGTCTTTGGATGGTAAGCTACCTCTGAGAGATGCATCCAAATAAGAGGGAGAGCAGTGTAATCGTTTCGAGGATGGAAGTCGAAAAACCTTGTGCTGTTAAATAACCAGAATAAATGAACGCGGAACGATGCTCGTAGTGTGGTGGATTGTCAGGTCGGAGGTGCGAGTTTTCGAACGCTCGGCCAAATACCTCAACGCGGGGAGGAGGTAGGTTAAAAACCTGCGGCGATCGAGTCAAGAACAACGTGTGCGACCGGATGAGTCACCGCTCGACTAAATCGGACCAACGGGCGAGGAAGGGCAGACGAAATACGACAAACGGCCAGATCGGAGGCGTGGTTTTTCCAACATTTAGAGGAACATCTCGACACGATGTTGGAATACGGTCAAGGCCAACATTGGGTGGATGGCGGACAGCACGAGCAGCCGGACGAGCCATTGCGCAACGAAATCGGACAAACAGACGAGGGATGGCAAGCGGCAAACCCTCCGATAGAAGGCACCGGTCACACACGTAAACCGGTTAGAAGTGCACGCGACGTGTGAACGGAAACCGGGGGGATGTGGGTTGGAATTATGACTCGTAAACGAGAGAGCGCGCGTTGCATGTGACTGGCGATTTGGGCAATAAAGGTTGTGCTTTACTGGACACCTTCTCGCTACAGTAGGACTGCTGAACAAGTGGGTAACACGGCGTGGACCATATGGACTGGAATGGTTCGACATAATAAACCATCCAAATTCTAAGTCCAAATCAGAATGAACTTGAACATGTGAGTGGCTGCGTCTCAATGTTCACATGAGAAAGCTGCGTTGCGGCCACATTCAGACCAAGCTAGAACCAATCAAAGACCTGTATAAATCCAACACGAACAAAAAAGCGCAATTTCTTCAAATTACAGACGATCCAGTCCTACCAATGAACCTTTCTTTAAAGTGTGAAGTCACAGATGGCTGAGTGACGTTTGTGATGTACGCGCACGTTTAGGACTTGTTACATCATACTACTCCACATTTCCGTTCTCTCTTTTCAGCGTTGATGCTACGATAATGAAACGAATAATGCCTACAGTCTGGTGCATGTTTTGACGAATATCTGAGACACAACAACGTTTAACGTCTTTCTACAAAGTTCTTCATTTGGTTGATCGGTTCGCAACTGGGAATAAAGTTCATCATCGCACATCAAAGTAGATCAAAGTGACTACTAATCGTATTCTCTTGATTCGGTTGGCTTCAAATGCATATCAGTCAAGTTTAATGTGTTGGTTACTAAACACGGCACCGCTCTGGGTGATCCACGGACAGATAGTTTTCCATAACCCACATCAGTACCGACAGTTGATCGATAAACCAGCATGAGGATTTTGGAAAATTCGAGAGGGAAGAAGCAAAGCCTAGAAAATAAATGATGAGTTCATCACACGCTGTATTCAATCAGCCGCTCACGGTAAGGCGGATGTGAAGGGATAGGTTCAAATTTAGGCGAATAAAAACAGCAATAACAGCGATGTTGGAAAAAATGATATACTTCTGAAATTACGTTTATCAGGGGTAACCTTTGTCAACAAAATTTTTTGGTTATTCATGGCAATCGAAGCGTAAAGAATATAAATACTACTTATTCCGACATCGCTGTTATTGACCATTTGACTCATCTGAATTTCATCGCATGATGCATAATCTATAACGTTCCGAGAAAGTTTTATCCAGAAATCGAGTAAACTCACTCCTGAGGAAAATGCAACTGTACCTAAAAAGCTGCTTATATCAAACTCACCTTCAAAGGTGATAGTTTGAAGAACACCTTTGGAAAGATTATCAGTGTCGCGTTGAAACTTGGGTTTGTCCTGCTCTCAAAAATGACCAGTGTACCTCTACCCTAAGTCAAAAAGCAAAGCACTGTTTTTTTTATCGATCAGTGCATCTATCAGTTTACCAACAGTTGCGGAAAAATACACTGGTAAGATAGCAAGGAGGCTTGAAGCCAGAGCCAAGGAGCGCATCCCAAAGTTGTTGAGAGTTGCATTAACTCACCCGCTAATGAGTGACACTCAGCGAGGAAGAAACGGTGCTTCACCCGTTGCAAGGCGCTTGTCGACCATAGGTCACAGAGTCATTGTCGCACTTTGCATAAGGCCTTGATGAACACACACATGATGAACACTCACAGCCCGCACATGTCGAGGTCCAGTTGATAAGCCAGCAGCAGCCGGTTATATGCACACAATAACAATTGACTCTCAATCATTACTCGCCGTGGGTTTAGTCGTGAACACCACTCACGATCCAGCCGGAGCTGCACTTTGAGCCGTATCATTTGTTTTGTTGTTTTCTGTCTTTTACGTATACGACTGATTAGAGTGTGCAAAGTGAATTTATACCGTAATTTGTCTTCTGATTGTTCTATTCAAATAAATTACTTTACCTGACGTGACTTTGAGCTCTTCTTTATGAGAACAATGGTTACTTTTACCATCCGCAAAGTTAAGCCTTAGATTGTGATATTACATTTTAATTTCCGATTTTTGGGGATTTAAACTAAAACAAAAATCTAGAGAGACAGATAGAAGCATATAAACAACTGGTATTAAAGAGGCATCGAATAAATGAATGGTTCAAGAATGCCTTCAAGTTGCAGGTTCGGATATGTGAATCCCGGAAATGACTTCCCTAGTTAGTGTAGGTGATCACTTACAATAACTGGTGTAAGCTAGCTTAAAAAAGTCACTATGGAATTCGTTCTTCATCAAATACCGTGAAAGGTTATTTGGATGGAAATCGCATAAACTGGGGGAGATCCGGATGATGAAAAGTATGGAAGTGTGTACCGTAGCACTGCTGCAAAATATTAGTTGCGGTATGAAATCGGACTTTGTACAACAGAAGCAGAACTGCACAGTGGCTCGACATTAATGAATCTCTTACGACAATATCCAGACGTGACCTGCAGCCGAAGAAAACCATGAAAACTGATTGCTGGCGTGCTACCCAAGCAATCCGCTACGGTGTTCTGCGACCTAGTGCAGAACTTACTGAGGAATCGTACTGTAGTGTATACGAGGTGATTAATCAGAAACTGACGATGCAGCAACCAGCGTTGATTAGGAGTCCAGTATTACCGTACGACAATGTCAAGTCAGACGTTACAAAAGGGCCTTCCAAAAGCGATCCGATACATGCACGGAATTTCCCATCGTTAGATTACTACTTTTTCCGTTCTTCTGATCATACCTCTATGTTGAAACGTATTTAAAAGCAAGGTGACTTTGAAAAGACTTTCGCCTGTGAGGATCAAGCAACTTATGTGAGCAACGTAAACATATCTGTGCTCTGCTGATGAATAATAATTGGTATAATGATGCCTCTTTTGTTTTTTATACTATAAAACACGATTGTCAGCCCAATTGCACTTTCCTATACTTAAATTTTCAGAAGTGCGGCAACTTTGAGATAATACACTATATCTGACTTAACTGTAAAGGGGTATAGTTTAAGGTCACGTGTATATGATTTCAAATTCACTAATCAAATGCAATAAAGCTCCTTTGATGTGATTAGTGGCAAGGACAGCTAGAGTTTAATGCGAAAGAAAATGTTAGCGTGCAGTGTATGACAAGCCGGTGCATCCGCTAAAGCAACAAGAACATCAAGCTGAAATTACGACAACAGGACTTGAATTAGCTTAGATAAATTTCATAATAAACCTAGAAACAGTCCAAAATCGTGCCAACTGGTAGTTTTACTTCTGGCTGGGCGGATTTTTTGGGTGGATTGGCTGTAAATCTAGGAGCGGTTTAGACAAACGAGGCATGAGGTAAGATACGCACCTGAGGGTGATCTATAACAGGTCAAGTGTATAATGAAATGCCAACACCATATGCGAGCTACCGAACTAGCAAGCTGGAGAAAAGCAAAGGTGAGGCAAAAACGTAATCGATACACCTAGTAAAAATGAACTGTCGAACGACCAATCACTTTGGAAGGGAAGAGTGGGTCACTGTAGCTTTAATCCAGATTCTTTGGTTCATTAGAAAAGTCAGTTCATCCAACCAGAAGTGCAAGTTAAGATCGGCCGCCAATTGAAAGACCAGCCTATTTGATCATCGTAATTCTGACGGTTTTGCAACCAGACCCTCCAATGTGGTTTGTAGTGCCGCTTACTTACTCCGATGTTTTCTAAACGGATTGAACCGCCCGTGTGCATCAAGCGATCAGTGATTGCGAAACCGTTGTCTGATCGACCGCATCGATCTCACTTTTGCCTTGTCTTCACATGGTCCTAACGAACAGTCTCAATAGCTTGAGCACAATGTGGTAAATTACCAAACCGGAGGTGCAGGTACTCCGACTCTCGGCGGAATATATCAACGCCGCGGGGAGGTATTTCCAAAAGCCCACAGTGAACGGATCGGAGATAGCGTGGGCGACCGGATAAGCCATTGGTCAACTGGATCGGACCAATGGGCGAGACATGGCAGGCAAAATGGGAAGGATAACCAGATGGGGGACGCGATTATTCCAACACTCAGAGTAGTAGTTCGATATGGTCGTAGAATACGGTCAGAGGCCACAGTGGAGACTGTGGACAGCGCGAGCGACCGAACGAGCGCGTGCCCGACGAGATAGGACCGACGGACAAAGAATGACAGGTGAAAAACACCCTGACAGAAGGCGTCGGACACACAAACCGCGCCGAAGTGTACACGACGTGTGAGCGAAAACCGGGGTCATTGTGGATCGGAATTCCGGTTAAAAAACGCGAGCGCGCGTGTAGCAGGGGAACCAGCGAGTTGGACAATAAAGAGTGTGCTGTCTTAAATGCCTTTTCCGCTACAACAATACTGATAAGTTATGGCACATCTGATTTATGACTCTACATTTAGATTCGCGTGCCAACTGGTGTATCACCAGCCCCAAACACCTCCAAATTTTTCACCTGGCCTGAAGTAGCACCTAGGTCAGATGTGAAACGTCAACAACAAACACAACCACCAGCTGCCACCACGGTTGTTTTCAAATTACGAATTTTAGTTCGACCACAAGCGAGTTCAAATTTAACACAAGTTAAATGAAATTGCAAATGAACTGATCTCAGTATCGAAGTGTGCGCATTAGGTGGGATCACCGGCAGAAAGGCAGTAGTCAGTGTGGCGAGTATAAACTTACTCGACTGCTTTTGCTTGGCAGCTGAATGTTGCAACCGATGCAAGTCCAACAACAACAAACCAGTTGTAGAATGAGAACAAAATACGGAAAATTGGTGCCAATTCTGAAAGGATCTGCAATCAGCGGACACACATACTAGAAGATCAAGCTCTCACGCAACGCAAGATGTAAACTGGTCGAAGACTGGTAGTGAGATTGAAAAAAAGGGGAAAACAAGCAATTTCAAAGTCTCAATGAAAACGCCCGGATCAATGCATAAATCTGAGTCATGATTATTTTAAGAAGTAAGGGTAGACGGTACCAGAGTTCTCACGATATCCTAGAAGATGCAACACACTGATTGCCACCGATGCCTACCGGTACGTGGAGTCTGGTACGAGCCGGAAACGTACAGATTGATAAAAATGTAGACAGGTTGAATGGTTTGGCACCATTGACATCCAATGACAGGTATCGTTATAGCCTCAGTCCGGAATGACAAAAAAGAGGTAGTAACACAGCCCTAAATAAAGTGGCACCATGTGAGTTTCAAGTAGTTCATCTTACGACATTTGAACAAATCGATGGTGTGTTGCCTAACGTGGTTCCTTCTTACTGTCTGCTTGTCTAGACCGACGCATCGCAATAAACCCAGCACACGTACGTGATATCACACACGGGGTCACTCGATTGTTATTGGTGAAACAGGCTGAAACCGATGAAATCAAAAATGAAAAACCAACACGTAAAAAGTAGAACTCAACTTACGCTGATGAGCTGATACATGGCAGTGAAAGCTGCAGCTCGACACAATCCCTCAATCTCAGCACCGCTGAAATTTTTCGTTTTTGCCGCTAACTCTTCTAAACTAACATCTTTGGCTATCTTGCCTGCTTGTCGCATTTTGGCAGTATGAATGGACAAGATTTGCAGTCGACCCTCCTCATCAGGCAGAGAGATTTCCATTTGAACCTGACCAGAACATGAAGGGTGTGAGATTTTAGCAGCAGAAAGTGTTTGCAACAGAAGAAAAGAGTTCGATGAGACAAACCTCGTGCAAACAGAAAAACCTAATAAAATTTACTAGACTTGTACCTATACTCGCAATCACTGATGACATGGGTTGGTGATGAAATAGCCCGCTTATTTTGTTAGTCGCACCGGTAACCCAATAGACAAAGTTCAGGTGACATTTGCTAATACCACCCTTGGCCAGTTAGTGTGATACACCAAAACTGACTCCGACGTTGTGTGTATAAAAGAAGCAACTAGTCAACCATTGGACAATTATTCCTGGCTTGGCTTGACTTTAACAAAAACCAACGTTCTTGTTTTTGAATTCAGACAGGAAGTGAGTCACCAAACCTTTCCAAGTGATGCCGGTTGCCTGGTGAACGCCCATGAATTTTGTACACCATTTTCATTGCGTAAATCGAATTCACTGAGTAAATGATTTCCCATCCGCTGAAGGTGTGAACATGCAGATAAACCGAAAACCCACCTCCTGAGGTGTGTACAGTGTGTTATGAAAGTGATTTGACTGGATCCTAGACGACAGACAGTGTACAATAGGTAAATACACCAACGTAGGGTTAGGCGCATATATATATATATATATATATATATATATATATATATGTATATATATCCGTACGTTCGAATTAACATGCTCAATATAACTTCGACACCGAAGAAGAAAAGCCAGTGATGCCGCCATTCATAGCGAACTAGTGTCCACTCCCACACGAATGTAAATAGAGTTTGGTGGGTGAGCCGTTAGGTCCCTCGGCTGGAACAATCTATCCACATAGCACAGGTTTCAACGCAGCTGGACAGCAAGGCTGCAATCCCTCAGTAATTAATATACAACATGAACCCTCAAAGTGCCTTCGCAGTCCAGTTCACAAAGTATATATTGCTCAAAAATATGCGGTTCCTGCCACTAATTCGAATCTAGCCAACACCCAGACGGATCTAGTCCATAATATACTTGTCAGAAAAACAACGGGAGTTTTAGTGGAGCAACTTGAGTGGAAGAGTGGAACCAAGTCATCATGGCGGTACAAGAAGACCCACCTCAAAGCGACCGGGTCGTAGCAGAGCCTCGTCGATCATATCTATGCGGTTGGTCATGCCAATGACGAGGACGTTGTTCAACTGTTCAACTCCATCCATTTTCGTCAGCAACTGATTGACAACTGTGTCGTGAACTCCAGCGCCACCGGCCTGGAATGAAATTAGGCAATCAGGTGACTCAACAAGTGGTCTTCGTCTCCAGTACAAAAAGAATCGAAAGCACAATGGAAATAGAAGAAACCTCATCGACTTGACCCTTGCCCGCAACCATTGTGTGATATTGACCTACGAAAAAAGTCGTATATCTTTCTTCGAGACAACTCGGTGGAAGACAATATGAGCATACAGACAATGATACAATCAAATGAACACAGAATCTTCTACAGTTACTTTTATTCGACAAAAGATGAACGCACATGAAAATGGCGACTCGCTCGCAATTCGTTTGTCAAATAAAGCTCAGTTCATCAAACTTAGTGGAGATGAGCAATCTAATCACGAACATACATCAGTAACACCTCTAAACTACAGTAGACAGCGCATGAAGGACAAAACTAACCACAAGCAAATTTGAAAAACTACATTTTTATTGGTAGCTCGAAGTCAACCTCAGTAACTGCCGAACACTAGTTTTGGAAAAATGATTCTGTGAACAATTTCAAACCCATGTGAGCACGAGCCAAACATCTTAAGTCAACTCTAATCTTCTTCCGTAACCCTAAACATCCACAAGCCGAGGTACAAAGTCTCAAATATCTCGGCTTGTCTAACAAATACCAAGTAACGTCATGTGGGTTGTACTCGTACATTCCAAAGAAAAACAAACAGGAAAGACAGACCAAAGTCAAACACAATGGTAAAATGCAAGATTTCGCGATAACCACTGGGATCATAACAAGTGAAACTGGTCACGGATGGTGATCACAGTGATGGATACGATTCAAACAAAAACAACACCTCGATGCGTGCATACACACATGCCAGCGACTACTCACCGTTGAACCACGGGTTTTGCAAATCGCATCAATTTCATCGAACACTATGATGTGCAATGCTGAATGTGGACCCATTCGTTTCTCCTCTTCTTCTGCATCTGCAAACAGTTTGCGAATATTCGCTTCAGATTCACCAACGTACTTGTCCAAAATGCTAGGCCCATTGACAATCTTCGGTTCTCGCGCATTTAACATTTTACCGATTTGTCGAGCCATTAAAGTTTTCCCCGTCCCGGGAGGACCGTAGAGCAGCATACCACGAACATGTTTTAGGCCTGAAAACGCCGGCAATATGCGTGGAAAAGGTCAGCCAGTGACAAACCTACTGAAGATCGCTAATGATTGTACGGTGATCCTCACAGCAGAATGGATAACAAGCCACTATGTACGCAGAAGGGAAATTTCAGAGGTGTCCAAAATTCTACGGATAAGCTCACAGTATCAGATAAGCTAAAATTCGTTTGTCAGTGTTTACATCACAATAAGTTTTTTGTCATGACTCCTATGAAGTCATATGTGAGCCGAGTATTGTCAGCCTGCCTAGACCAAGGAGAGTATGCATAACGGTCAGGTTTAAACGAACGACCATGTGAACGGGAGTCAGTCATCGTGAACATTGGGCTAAAAAGAATTCGACAGAAAGGGATAACACATAAGGCTGTGATCAGTGTTTAGAACTGTCCTCAATCGTTGCTGGACTTTTGAAAGAGAAGTGTGTTGAAAAACAAACTTCGTCGACACAGAGTTCCGCTGTAGGACGACAAATGGTAGAAGTAAGACACCAACGGGAAACATGTTTTGTTATTTTAGCGTGACTAATCAGAACTGCTCTCCTTGTGAGTATGATGCGAATGATACTGTACTCTGCAGACGGTTTCTAAACGGTGCACGTTGTCATTGATGGAAAATAAACGCAGGTCCCTTGCATAATGCATACATGTACATATACATAAATATAAACTACAGAACGATCACAAAGTGACAAAAATGTCATAGTGCACGAGGAGAGAAGAAAGGGGTTATGAAAGGCAATGATGAGGAAAGCAATACACTGGTGTACGCAGAGATTCGAAACACCAGTGCCGTTTACTGCTATTCTTCGCCATACGAAGGGGTACCTTCTGCCAAAGTCGTTCGATACTTTAGACCTGAGCCGCAAAGCCAAAACACCCTACTGAGGTCAGGTTAATCCACGAAACAAGGAATCAAGTGTGTGTGCAAACACAGCAAGTAAGTGCGTCCGTGTTGAAGGCACTTCTATATGATACATCACTGAGAGGTCGACAGTGCGTCTGCTTCATTGCTTCTGGACTACATCACGCGTCTTTCCCTATTGGACAATTGCCCCTTGTCTTGCACACACTTACACAGCATGCCATTTGATCGGGCGGGAGTAGCTACGTGTTAAAGCATGCCATTCCTGCCATGCATTTCCCGTCCTAACCACAATCTAGTACGACTTAACATCTACATTATCCACACAAAATGTGTGGCGTGGCATGCGGCGAACTGGCATTCGTGATTTCCAAGTCAACGAAGCCCCAGAACCAGGATCACTATGCTCGATAGCCCGTACCGAAAAGCACACTGGTGAACTTTGACATTATTGACACGATGTCCTCGCTAGATATCATGGTTAATTCGGAGACCCCAATGGTCGAAAAAGGAAACTGGTAACATCTTCTGCCCGAATAAACCAGGTTTCACGGTGGAACAATAGTACTGCTAGCACAGCGGCGTCATGGGCTTTCACGTGAAGGCTGGGACCACGTCGACGCCACGGGTGGCGTACGGAGGGAACGGTTATTCTAGCCTTAGCTATAAGATATGTGATCTCATCGGACGTTTCAGTGGTTCCCATGCCACTCATAAGGCGTATAGACTTTTCGACTTTAGACAGCTCACGAGCAAGGTGGAGCAGGCGCCGAGTTGGTTGCAGCACAGTAGGATACACGTTAGGTTTCTCATGACCATTTACCAGGCCACGATCCAGTTGCTCATTGGTAAAGTTTTCCAAATACCGAGTGATAGGATATCGTTTCATTTGCCACAGTTCAGCTTCGGAGCCCGAATTACCACAAAAATCAGATTACCGGTTTATTATGAAGTTACTCAGAGGTCTGGTCAGCCGGGAACCACTAATCCGGTATGGATCGTTTCAGCGACTAGTTTACAGACATTACTTTTCGTACTACTCGAACTGACTGACAGTATGAGTGAGCTTGCCGTATATTTCAACGATTGTGAAGGAGACTTGACAGTGAATCCCCGGATGACCAACAGAATGTGGTTAGATCAAAACGGAAATATCAATAAAGCGGACATCGCGTTTTTTACGGGTTGAAAACTAGCTGCATGCCACTGTACCCATCATCCTGAAGTGGGTTAACCAGAATACCAAATCGAGCACGAAAGTCATGTACATGTGAATAACATTTAAACTAAGAACAGTTCAAATTCCATACGCATGTACTGGCGGCTCTGAAAGATAGTTCAGTGAAAGGGTGTGAAAAATCTGCTTTAATTATATTTTCGATAGCGAAGTAAACTTGCACTTATGTCTTTTCAGTGGAAAAAGCCACCCGGGCGAACTTATTCGCAACGCAGTAAAATGTTGGCTAGTGATAGCGGGTTGACCGATGTTCATCCGTCTCTTTCACAAAGGCGATCCAGTAGTTCAATCTTCACTAATAAACAAAGCCCAAAAATGTTCTCTGCAGCTGTACTTGTTGGTCTTGATTCACTCTCCATTTGAAAGACAAACTACTTAGGGTAAAGCATGCTTGTGTAATTCTTTAGATGCCGTTCTGAAACAAAACGAATAGGAAGTAAATCACGATAATTGTAGACCATAAAGTCTGGAAAAGAATCGAGGCCAAAAACGAAACAGCACGATTGTCGTTCAGCTCGTTGCATTCTTCGGAAAACTTCCATCGGCTCAACGCGTCGACATTATGTACGGTTGCATTTTCAAACCGCGACAGTTACGCGCCTCGCGGGGAGCGCTTGGCTAGCTGGAGAATTGACTGTGCTCTGAGAATTAGACCTTCTCAGTCAAACAGCATCTGTAATCTCTGACAGGAAACTGAGATTTGTCGGTAAAATCCGAGTAAGTTCGCAATGACCATGCGGATGGCGAATACATATAGGTACGAGGCGAGATGGCAAGAACTCAGTGTTCAAGAATAAATCGTTGAACATTAAAATAGGGAAGAATTGAATATGTGGCACAGTGGCACAGGATTCAGTACGATGAACCGCATGCTGGCGAGCAATCGAAGCCACCTTGACACTGCAAATTATGGTGACTTGTGCGTGTCATTGTCCAAGTTGCGTCCAGATGTTTTCAATTGGTTAAAAACCAGCTGGCTGAAACATCAGATTTACATGATCTGATTCACGATGGTGCTAGTAAGGCACATAAATAAGTTAAAGTCATTCATGACTAGTTAGTGTGACTAGTCAACCTTATAAACAAAAAGGGAAAATGATGGGCCGTAATGCTATCTTTGATTGAAATATGTAACCTACGCATTACAAAACTCGACAGCCCTTGTTCCACAAGTCAATGCTTGGCGATCCGCGGCTCTTCGCACTAGAAACAGGAAATGATTCCGTTCTGACTACGTTGGACCACTTGACTCCCTGGACAGATTAGCAAGTCATTCGATCAAGTAGCTCTCACTGCATGTAAACTATTAATGTCTCGATGAAAAAAAAATCTGAGAATTTAACTTGTACAGTCGGGAGGCTGCTTGGCCGAAAGATCATTGAACGGCGGATTACGTAGCGTTGACGACCCACAAATTCGCACACAATTCACCTCATTCTCAAAGTTATACTGATTTTGACGAGTTTAATGCATCTGACAAGTTTAGTACATAAAACAAATCATGTTTGACCGCTCCCAATTAAAAGAAAGCTTATTTCGGTTGAATATCTTGCCATGCACGTCCATGCTCTGATTTTCATCTCTGACCTGGGCACATAACCGTATACAGTCGGTCGATTGTGCAATAACTACATAAATCCAAAGAATTACACAGCTAGCGTGAGAATTTCCGAGATCAAGACTCGGTCGTCGGGATGATTGCTTATTTCAAAATAAATTACAGCAGTATATTGCCTATTTCACGATTACGAGGCTCTCTGATTCAAGGTTAAATTCCGATCTTAGATCCATTTTTGTGTGAAGAAGTAAACAGTGACAGGGTTTACTACTGAATAGTTGAGTATAACATCAACAAACACTTTAAAGATTATTGCACAAATCTGTGAAACCGACCGAGCACTAGCCTAGTATCATGAAACAAACGGTTGATTAAAAAATTGGCAAGTGAGAATTAGGGATAAAATGTATAACAAGAAATACAACGAAGACAACGGAGAGAAAGTGCTATTTTCACGTGGCAAGCAACTTTGATATTTTATGACGGAGTTTGACTCTTTGTTAAAAGGAGTTTGCTACGAAAAAACAATATCACTTCAGCTATGGGCCGTGGCATGCCGTCATATTCATCCTCTTTTTAACTGATGACATTTAGCACCTTTTGGGCCCGGCAGTGATGCCGAGAGCCGACCGAGGTCAAAACTGATGACAATGTCGCTAGAAAACGATGTCTCGTTCACATCGTCGAAATTCGTTTCATTACAATGTACACTCATGGGGTTAATCCAACTCAGATCTTCTGGATCGTTCAAAATATTCCGTCCGCGGCCTTTTCAAAGTGAGATATCGGCCGGATAAAAGACGGTTAGGTTTAAATCGGGAGTCGGGGATACCTAGGCCGTTGTAGCAACTCGGTTGCCCACTATTTCGTCCTCCGAACCATGCTACGGTTGTCTTGTTGAAACAAAATAACCGAATGTATGGCTGACCGTTCTGCTGTCCCTGCAAAACACCATTCTGTGCCTAGCTAAAACAGTTTAGATCATCACAACGATCGTCTACTGAAGGCATCAGGTACATTAAACCGGGGATAGGTCGAACAATCTGGACCATTCACGTTTCACAGAAATCATCGGGAAAGATCACCGCGAGTCACTGATCTGCTTCCGATGAGCAAAGATCGACTAAGCCTTCATAATGGTGAGAATTAGTATCATCGTAAACTCCAGCGCGAAGCCTCGTTTGGCAACACGTAAACAACTGTTTCTCGTAGATAATCCCACGTAGTGCTGTACTTTCTGTTTGAGCTGTATAGCACCTCCTCTTCCGGTTTCGTCTCACACATCAGGCGCAATGTAATCACCTCCTACGATTCTCTCTCTTCAAAAACGTCAGCTGATTATCTAATGGTAAGACTCATTGCACGCGACACCAACATCTCACCCCATCCAATATCTCTCAGATGCACTTCCAACACATTGGCCCATAGTTACTTTAGTAGTTAACACTAACCACCGTAACGTGAATACAGTGTAACATTTAAATTGTGCAAAACTTCCAATCGAGACCTGCACGTACGTTGTCCCGTCAGGCTGCTTAATAATTGTGAAGAAAACTATCTGAACAACTAAAAAATATTGCATAACGAATAAAACCAATGTACAGAGAAATTCTGCCGGCAATAAACAGACGAACCCAATTGCTTTCCAATAGCTGGGGGGAACATTCGTGAAGCGAATGTCCGCCGGAAAATTGCAGCGAACTCTTTATCAAGGCCACCAATTCCCATTTGGTTGAAATCCCAGTTGGGGCTGATGATACTTTGATAGGCGCCTGCACCCGACTCTGCCATGGAAGCAGCTTTACCGACCAACATCAGCTTTGCGTCTGGCTGACGCTCCCAGGTGATAACAGTATTGCCGGTGAGCATCCCAATCTAAGTTTGCGGAAATAACGGGCACAGGCAAGTGGAATGTGAGGACTGCAATGATTCCGAAAAAGGCAAGCGGTGTCTGTGATAAAACATTGAACTTTCGGAGGCCCGTAAAAAAAATATGCGCTTTATACCGTCACAAATCAACAGGGCGCTCTTCTGTTCAACATACGGATGACTTACGTTTAGAAACGTTATCAGGCTACGGACAGCAGCACGCCTAGCGAACAGTAGTAGGGTTTGGGAAGGACTGTGATGTGCAATTGTCATATTCCACAAACACTACTAGCCGGGTCGACTGAAAGTGGACTTTTCCGGAATAATCCATGTTGAGGGGACAAGATCATGTAACGACGGTACATCGGATAATAATAGGGAACATAGTTCAATGTGTTGAGAAAGTACCAAAATCCGTTTGTGCAATGTACCTTATCCAAAGAACATCATGCAAATGATGCTGCATTTTGTACACTGTTTGGAGTAAATAAACACAAGGCCTCGGTTACTGCATTGCTGGGGGAACGACAGAAGTGGCATTTGATCGTGTAAAACCTGTGAAACAATGATATCCACACGAAATAAACGAGTCAGTCGCCTTGGGAAGATTAAATCTCACACTTAGAGAGGTAAAAATGTGATGAGCGCCAGGGGTTTTCCGGAGGGGGATCATATCAAATCAGGGTTAGAGCTATGATCTGCGGTCCGATTTGGGAAGTGGTTACCCTAGAGTCATAAAATTCCTACACAGGGGCACATATAACAATGTTTTCTCTACTGGAGTAGTGCTTCGTTTGGAAGATGCCAATTTTTACTCCACATAATCAAATGCTCCACAGGAAGGTTTACCAAATCACAGTCGAATACCAAAGCTTCAGCTTCGAGTTCTAGCTTGGGCCTACAAGTAAGGAGCGGTCGATAACCAAGTTAAACGGGCTGTTCCGATTTAAGCCACGCTTAACCAATAATCCCAATTAACATCGACTGATCGGAATTGTATCAGCGCCCAAAAAAGATTGAGTCGGCTAGATCTGCCATACGTTGGTCCATTCAGGTCTAACGCGTAGGATATAAACTGGATAACGCAAGAGGTGCTCCGGCTTAGACGAAAACATTTCAGGCAACTGGAGGGTCAAACAAGAGACGAAGGATTTGGAAGTCAGTAACGTTCTCACAAATAAATAGAAATTCCAAATGCAGTCAAGCTATTGTCACAATAAAGCAGACTACGTCCTAAATTTTCTATTTAAAAAATACGAAATATGGGAGTTCATCTTGATATACCAAACCAACGACGTGGAGGACATCTTAAAATCTGAGCACAGGGACTACCAGATGGTGATTCAGTGGTCAACCGGGAAATTCAAAGCTGATGTTACTTCCGAAAAACCACAGTTACGACCACCAATCACGGCGCTGGCGTTGTAGACTCAAGTACGCAAAACATAACTAAAATCTGATCACATATTTGATAGGTACAACCTCCTGTTCAAATGCGGTCAATTACAAAAGACCACCTAGAGAAAAAGCTACCACATAACCAGCAAGAGATTGTGGAAGCAGTAAGGGTTGTGTATGGACTGGGTCTTTTACATTAGTCAGAACTGCAAAGCAATCCAAATGAAAACCGTGAGAATGAGACTCTAATTGCGTCACTATCACCGGCGGTTCAGACAGCAAACCGCAGCACGGGCATCGTCTTACAAGACCAAGGAAAGTGGTTAATTGCTATTTGATGAGGATAAAATTGGGAGGCAGAAACTATGGTAAAGGGGATCAAATTCTTCAACGGCATTTCATTGTAAACGCAAATATGGATGGGTCCATGGAGAGTGGTGATGACAGGACAGATGACTACATGGAAGTGTTGGCACCTATTACAGCTTGTCTGCTCCGTATAAAAATGACGTTAACAGTAAATATGTTGGGAAAAGCCCCATTTGTTCCGGAAACTCCAAACTTTTCGAGGAATTCTCGAAAAAATCTGAGTTCCACGTTTTCGCGCCAATATCCACATTCTTAGCCTACCGTCAGATGGCATGCTGACTTTTTACTGAACCAGTTTCCACAGATAGGATCAATTTAATAGGTCATCTAGAAATGTCGGTTGTCCGTCCCTGTAAAAGTATGGTTCATGTGCATTCGTGTTCGCATTTGGTCGCGCTATTCATTGTGCCGTTTACGGTTGCCACTCAATCACAACAACAGCATACATTCGTCAGCAGGTGTGACAAAAGACGAGTCAACTCAATATGGTAGAAGGTTGGACGACGGGCAGTACACTTCTTGACCAACGGGTGTTCAGAAGTTATCTGATCATCTGTGATATAACCAAGACTGCTGTAACCAGCAACTATCATAATATGGGACTTGATCATGAAACACTGCAAGTGCAAGGGGATATTTACAAGTCAAAGTAACTATTTCAATCACCCCCATCGCAATAGCGACGCTCAAAGAAATGACTGGCCAACCGCTGATAACATCGAGGTAAAAAATTCGGTGGTAGCCTAGTTAACACGGCAAACGACGCCAGTCCAGCATCAATCGATGTGTCGAAAGTCAAGAAAACTCGCCTAGTATTTGGAGTACCAACTAGATTGTTTGAATCGTTCTACTTCTGAGGCATTTCGAGTTTTTTGTTTTGACGCTACGCGCTTAACCTATATAACCGAATGTTTTATGTAACCGACTGATGAGAATAAACGAAATGCTTGCATCTCGCAACGTATGTCTACTTGCTCTCCTGATGAACTGGATAAACGGAACTCAGTGTATCGAATTTCAATGATGGTCAAACTTGCTGCCACGTTCTCACCTTGAGAAGACTCAAGCATGTAGCCCGTATTTTGTTAGGCCCTTATTGATAAAGCAGACTGAAGGGCGACAAAACAAGTCACGACCTTTCGTTCACGGTCATAGTGAAACCGGTTGCTCCAACCGCAGCAATGATCCACTTATTCGGAACGTGTCGGAAACGAATTGCTCTTAGTATGGGATCCTCGATCAACCGGACCACCGATTGCAAAACCGTAATCTCTCGCCTATATGGTCAAGATCATGAACTCCGAAAAAACACATTGAAGCCACCCTGCTAAGTGGTTCACTTGACTCAACACTCAATCTGGAACAACCTACCGGAACCCGTCGTGACAGTGTCAACAGCTGGTTTACAAAGGCAGGCTCAAGGTGTACGTCCAAAAAGACAAATCCAGTCACCGGATAATCCGGCTACCACGGTGGGTCAGTTGGAGTGAAAATAAGTTCAGTTCCTCACTGTCGCGTCCAGTCAGCTGATTCTTATGCATACAAACAAATGCCAAAAGTTTGGGCATACTTCCTGCTACTCAGCCATATTGTTCTCCTTTCGTGTTATTACTTCATACATTCATACTCTCAAAATCGCCGACTTTTCTAACCAACTTCATTGAGCAGATCATACTTTCCTCGGCCTATTATTCCTCTTAAATCCCTCAACACAAAAAGCATATGGATACACACGTCCTCAGGCTCCGCTAAAATACAAACTTCGAGGGAGTTCTACAATGGGTGTGAACCAGAACAAAACCGGTTGTGGAACAATTAAAACAAGACTCACTTTACTATTCGGTTGGTCACCGACATCCATGGACATGGCTAAATAAAGAGCAGACATTGTATGCAAATCAGTTCCACATTTCCTTCGTAAATTAACAAGAAAATCCATTGGATATTAGGAAAGTGAATAGATTAGCCATCAGTCAAAGGTACTTTCAATATACGAAATAGTGGTGGCAAACTTATGAAATTTTTTATGAACCGTCTCTGCCTAGATTCAATGAACAGGGCAAAAAGGGTGAATTTCCAACCGATAATCTGAAAAACAAAAAGCTCGTGATAGTAATCACAAAGCTACCCTTGGTGGAATCAAATAAACTGGCACAAACTGAAAAGTACGTCGTTAATACTGAATACTGAGATTTTCTATGGTGTGCCACAAAACACTGCCTACGAAATGGTTAAGTTTGGAATGTATTCTGTTGAGACGGTGCTCCTCCACTATGGAGCCCTCATACCAACAACCTTAGCAGCATAGCGCAACTTCCATAAAGGAACGTGCTGTATCGAAAAGTCACTCCCAAAGTCCCATAGCTAGTGCTCTCTTCAGTGCACAACCTTTCTATAACCGCTACTTTTATAGCATTGCAAAAGCATAACTAGCTTACCTGCTTGTAGTAAAGAAATTCCGTGTACCTCTAAGAGGGAAGAACACTCGTGTTTACAATTGCACCTTTCAAACTCCTATCAAAAGTCCTGAGAGATCCTCTATGTAGTCACGTGCTAGTTCAGTTCACGGAGCCAGTAGGCCGTTCACAGAATCCAAAATGATACCCCTGAAGATCACACATTAGCCAGTTGGGCGTGCATGGACTTAGTTTCGGTGATTCCAGTGCATAGTTTTCAAATTCTGTGGACCCCGTGTCAAGCACGAGGTGTGTTCCTCTGCAAAACAGATCACCTTAATCAGTTGCTAACGAAGTATAATATACCTCACCACTTGTGGTACTACGTAGAACGATTAAATCCATCCATCTCTAAATAAAAGGCTCCTTATACATATCCGGACCCTCCACAAACTTTGAGACCAGGAACCGCCGTTTTTGATCGTCCTCTAAACAGCCGAACTGCCAAATCGTAAGTATAACTGAAGCCTAGGGTCACCGATTCAAAGTACTCGACTTTATCATTGTATCAGCCGATTACAATGGTACACCACCTGCAGGAAATCGTATAGTTGTGATGCACGGTCACCAATAACAATCTATGGATGTCCGTTGCATAACTTCAGCTCGCAAAACACTGTAAACAATTTGTTTTGATTTATGAAGTGTACCGAACTTCGAGAAATTAGGAAGTGCTAACTTTTCGAAATTTTTTGCAGTAGAAGCCTCTCCTTCCGCTTTCTTCACGTGCTAGATATCACCGATTTTGGAGCAAGGCCTTTGCAAGACCTTTGGCGGTTCAAACGTTTCGTTCCGAAAGTAAAAATAGCCAGTCGAAGAGTATTTTCCTATTTCACTATACCAATGAACTGACGAGATTATTTCGGACATAGTGTGGTGGACTGTCAGGTCGGAGGTGCGAGTTTTCGAACGCTCGGCGAAATACTTCAACGCGGGGGAGGTACGTACAAAAGCCTGCCGCGATCGGATCAAGAACAACGTGCGCGACCGGATGAGTCACCGCTCGACTGGATCGGACCAACGGGCGAGGCAGGGCAGGCGAAATACGACAGACGGTCAGATCGGAAGCGTGGTTTTTCCAACATTTAGAAGAACATCTCGACACGATGTTGGAATACGGTCAAGGCCAACATTGGGTGGATGGCGGACAGCACGAGCAGCCGGACGAGCCATCGCGTAACGAAATCGGACAAACAAACGAGGAATGGCAAGCGGAAACCCCCCGATAGAAGGCGCCGATCACACACGTAAATCGGTCAGAAGTGCACACGACGTGTGAACGGAAACCGGGGGGGTGTTGTGGGTTGGAATTATGACTCATAAACGAGAGAGCGCGCGTTGCATGTGATTGGCGATTTGGACAATCAAGATTGTGCTTTATTGGACGGTTTCTCGCTACAATAGTACAGAACTAACAACAGTGCAGCTCACGGAGCGACTCAACACCTAAGTGCTCAACCATCACGAACTTAGTCCATGATCACCATCACAAATATCTCATCATATGAGGACAAAAGTGCATAACGAAACAAATTGTCAACAGATGCGAAGGAACTTGTGTACAATTTTATGATGACGATGAAAGTCAATGGAGAACAGCGTACATTAAATATCGGAGTCAGTAACCTACGATTAGAAGTCACCAAGTAAAGTATCTCCACGAGTAGCGACTACGGCCTCAACGTAAAATCTTACGCTAACCGGACTGGGTTAATAACCAAAAATATTTCGGTATCAGATTTATTCCTAGTTGTCTGACTAACCGCCATCTAACATGGAAAAGGAATTTAAGTGGACTCCGTTATTTCGACGTGACTGAGGAGTCCCGACCAAGGGGTTACTGATATTGACTGTCTCCCAGTGAGACTGTTTTTCGAAAAGGGCTGGCTGGGAAGTCTATCTGAACACGAAAGCAGAAGTTCATTGCAACCCTGAAGATCAATGCTGAGAATAGTTACGCCGATCCTACTCCCAATAAGACTGACGCTCACATATACACAGACAAACAGTATACACTGACTGCCTACCTTGACACGCACTTCCTGCTACGGGACAACCACTGTGAGAAGATACATACTCACGCACAACAGATAACTACCGCGGAAACATACGCTTTACCAGAAAACATCCAAATGAAAGGCGTTAAAATATAATGCATGGGTTGGCTGAGATCAAAATTACGACATCACGAGGAATCCAAACAAACTTTCGGTTTGGAGCCGGTATTCACGTAAAATCAAAAGTTGATGGGAAAAATGGCACCGACATAGTGATATATACGAGCAACTTATCTAAAGAATTGAAATATGTCAATACAGGGTCAGTTATGAAACTCGTCTACTGATGCCTACTTAGAAAACGAGTTGTAGAATTCAGCCTGTCACCTACCACTGAAAGAATAGCACGCGGCAAACAGCAGATTATTTTAATTCACTTCTGATTATGTTATCTAAATAAACAAAGAACGAACTTCCTGAACAGTTTATCGCGTATTACTAGTACCATCATTTATTAGCTATGCATTCCTTCAGTGTGCCGTCTACCCATTGACACGGTGCCTGGACCCCGCCAACCTCCAAGTCACAGCAGGATTGACTTTGCGCATACTTCAATCAACTGAGTGTAAGCGAGAGTAACCAGCAGCGGATCTCGTACATGTACTCACTGGTTAGCTTTTTCACTTCAACCAAAAGGAGCTTTTTGTTGAAACGAAAAAGGATAAGTTGACCAATTGTAACTGGAGTGTCTGCAAACTGCATGCTGAATTCGCGAGCCATGTGGTCTGAATCGAGGGGATCACCGGCTGGTCTAGAAAGAAACGAGGCAAAAGTACACGACAGGTCAAAATCCGACAGAAATCGACTGCGAGTTCGCACTTTCGTAACAGCTACACAGCAGTTAATAAGTATCTATGATGTTTTATTTTCGCAGTGAAAGGAAGGAGCAACTAAACAGCAAATTAGACGTTAACAATGGAAATAATTAACGGCTGTTTACAAGTTGATTCGGAAACGATAGCAAAAGTAGGGGAATACAGTGTAAAACGACAACGGTAAAATCAACATATTTCCACACTGAATATGCAAATGTGCCCCATTAGCTGAGAATCAAAATCGCATTCATGAACACAAAGTTCCATCTTCCGTTGCACATACACCGCATTAGCAGCCATAGAGTCCGCCAATTCGACTGCTGAAGTGATCAGACATGAATGTACTAGAGTTATTACAAAGAATGAAAAGGTGAGGACTGTGCCCATGGGCACAAATCACGGCAGCTATGCAAGCCTGCCGAGAAGAGGTCCGTACCAAATTAGTATTGCAGATGTGGCAGTAGTGTATTATCGCGGATTCAAAATGGCTCACAAAAAAACGTCGAAGACGAAAAAGAACATGAACCGAAACAAAAACTAATACTCAGAGTTTGCGTGCGGACCACGAATCTCATTTGCTGAACGAGCCAAAAAGATGGAGAAGGATTTTAAGAAGGGAACGTCCAGCCCTGTTTTCCTTGATTCATAGGTTTACCGACCGCCAACAACGTGGTAATGAAAGAGATGGCTCACTAATTAACAGCATATCGAGGCGGCTTGACGAAGTTGGGCACTCTGATAAACAATGCACCAGACCTTAAGAGAACTATCCAAGTGAACATAATATAGTATGGTTGTTTGTGATACTCCCGCTGACCCTCCGTCGGAAACCCAGTCGTTTTGAAAACTACTCACTGAAACGTAAGAAATCATCGGGATTCGGACCTGTCTCCCAGCTCTTTTGAGAGGTAGTGGTGAGACAACGGTGTCTGAAGTAACTACACCCTTTCGCTCCATATGGGAAATTAGGGAGACGCTTCTGACTAGTGTTCACTAATAACAACCCTTTTCAAAATAGGTGTTGGAAAATCACGTGACAATCACAAGGTTGTTAGTCCGGTACCCTTTTATCCAGAATGTTCACCGGTCTCTTGATGTGGCGCCTTTTGAAACACGTCATCATCATCATGGACAGCAATACATCAGTGGTTCATACCAATGCTTAACTGCTACACAACCATGAAGAAAAAGCAAACCCTATATATATATAGGAGAGAAGGAAAAAAGAAGGGGACGGGAAGGGACCNTGTGGGCTGAGATACTGCCATGACGCCCAGACCTAGACAGGAGAACGATTAGGGTTCTCAACCAAAGCCTTTGGCTCAATAGCCTGTACCGCAAGGCAAGGGGTGGGTGGCGGTGTACCAGAAATGGTACGTTTTTCAGGAAGAGATGCCAACCATCTTCCAACCCCCAACCTGGAGGACCAGGAGACTGTGGTTTGTCAGACCTCTACCTGTTGGCATGCCTGGTATGAGTAACTCTGTCCAGTTTAGCCCAAAAGGTCATCGAGATGCGCAAGCCGTCACACCACGTCAAGGTCCAGTCTCACCGTGACGGTTTGAAACACGTAGACAACCAAACACTAGGTGATAGAACTACGACAGCCTCACATTACGATGGACACTAAAACACCCGCGTTCCCTTTCTAAGCTTGTAGATGTATTATTTTGAACTAAACAGCTGCACTGATGAGGTAACCCGATATAATCTTTGACGTTGTCTCTATCGCATTGGAACTCCAGGAAAACATGTCTATTCGCTACCAACATCGTGTGTCTACTCACAATGCGTATTGAAGGGTGGCTACTTAGAACATAATCCACCTCAAACGCGGTTCAATAAAATGTTCGACCTTCCCCTGTACAGCTAACCACGTGAACAATGACGTTCCGGATGGTGCACTAGGATGTTTCGAGGAACTCAAATTAAAGCTTTTGCCAGATAACGCGCCGACCGATGTTGAATAAGCGGACAAAAGTAGACAAAATGCAGATTACGCTGAATCGAGCATGCAATACAGTTGGTATGTAGTGTTGCAAACTTAGCGTTTCCCGAACTGAAAGCAAAAGACAGTACTGATGGTACGGAGCAATTTAAAGTCGATAAGGCTTTCATGGGTTATATGACAGACAAGCAGTTGTGAAACGAAGAAATCCAACTGGTTTCGACATCTCTACTTTTCTTTTGTTTAGTCCGGTTTCGATAATTGCTTGTATGTAATTTGTGATATGGCTAAACAACATGTTCTACATGGGCACCCTTATAATGAATCTGATCATCGGAAACAGCAGCATTTTCAGCTTTGAGCCATGCCTGTGGGTATAGTGGCTCTAGCTGCCGCTAGTCTTGACAACGGCCCACGACATAACAGAGTAACAAATAAGTGAGAATGTACAGCGAAGAAAAAACAATACAAACAACCAAATGTAACCGAGTCCCACAAAACAGAACAGTCAACAAATTTGCGGACACAGTCTCACCAGCGACTTCAACACAATGTCACGGCAGAGAATGTTTCCGAACAGCAGTGCACCTAGTCGCGAAATCCCCAAACCAGACAAACAACACCTACCAACCCTGCACAACAGGGCGATCAGGGCTTTCACACCCCGTGACCACGTCATTGCTTGGCCACCTTCCGGTTGTCTCCAAACATCAACAGCCACCCTGAACAGTGCGCGGTGCAGTAGATGCTCCGACGATATACGGAGTACACGACCAAACCATAGAAGACTGTGCATTTTTACCACCTAGGTCATCGGCCGCAAGCTCGCACACTTCTCAAATACGCACCAACAGACTGTCACGCTGATGATAAAGTTAGCCCCTTTACGGCGACTAAATACTGAGAGTCTATGCGCAACTTTCGTGCAAATGGGTCAGGCCTGCGACCGATAGGGTGAAAATGAATGCACATGTGCACAGCAAACTCTGCCTCTGATCGGACGTGTTTGAGATGTCACGAGCGACGTAGTTTGGCGAATACACTACGTGCTTCCGCCATCCTCGCAGACATCTCGTCCGCAACACTACAGGTTGACGAGATGACACCACCCAAATAAGTGAAACGATCGATAGCCTCCAGCGGCTTGCCACTAATAACAAATCAAGGTCAATACCAATCCGATATTGTAAAGGTTTACACTCTGAAGGCGCAAAGTGCACACCATGCAGACCAGTCATGTCATTTAACCGGACAGACAGTCCCTATACCCCTAGCAGAACTAAGTAAAACGACATATTCCGTATATTCAACACCAGTCAACTTACTAACTGGATCCGCGAAACCTCTGAATGCTCCCTTGAGGATATCGTTCGTCACGAAGTTGAAAAAGGGGGAGACCGGACATTCCTTTAGGGGCCTACTTGATGATAAGGCTCCAGATAACTGTCCACAAATATGCAGTCTGCACTAACAACAGGCATATAACCTCAGCAAACTGACACTTCACTGGGGCTACTTTGCGAGGGAAACAGCTCCAAACAGTGCGTCAGGTAACCGATTCAAAAACAGTCTTTAGGGTCAAAAACATCACGATCGCAGTATGACACCCGTGAGAAGCTTGGATGCGGTAGACAAAGTTAACACCTTTGAGGTTATCACATGGCATCTCAGTACCTTTGTTGGAAACAGAAATGACTGTTGACAGGCATCAGTCATGAGACATCCCCATAGTCCACCATATAGAACGGAAGTGTAGTCAGTTTGGACCGTGTTAAGAAAAGAGGCTCCGGATCTGATGTTTCATTACTTTTCAATAATTTAGGGTCTAAAGCCCCTTCAATTCCCGACGGAGGACGGCTTGGAATGTCATGACTAAACACACAATCCTCAGCATCCACAGCCGAATGAGCTGGCTTAGGCCAGTCGAACCGCCCCTTGAAATGATCAAGTCAATGAAACAAGCTGTAAATTCATCAGCCATCTTCTTCATATAAAGTTTCACTAACACCTTGCTGACGGTCAGTGTAACCACGGATCAGGGAAGACAAAATCCGGTTAGTCCCCAACAAAAATGCCTTCACGACCTCATTAGGTTGTTTCGAAAAGTGAGCCCCACCGTCTTTACGCAGACTTTTCCTGGATCTGCGCTTCAGTTCATAGCGGTCTTTGTCGCATTCGGGGTAAAAGCGGGTCAGTTCTGCCGAATCAGCAGAAATCCATTTCCGTTATATCTTGATGGCTCATTTGGAACAAACAGTTACACAATAGACTCGCAAAGCTGCTGATATTTTTGCCCAGCACACGTTTAGGTCACTCCACTGCTGTGACCCGGGAAGTGCCAGTGTTATTTGATAAGCGCTTTGTGTACTCTCATCGCTAAAGTTACGATAGAATAGGTTATGTTCGTGAGCAGATGGTCTCTGGTCAGATGATGAAACAAAGCGGGCACGAACAACGGCATGATTTGTGTCAACGTGATTACTCCAAAATGAGCGACAATCTTTAATGGAGTGGCTTCACCGGTTGCTGACGTCCGTATGAACAATTTGCACCCACGGCTGAGTCGCACAAGGTGGTCTTCAAGCGTCGCATTACTGTCGTTTGTGCTACTCGATAGACATAGTACATCAGATTTCCATCATTGTCAGCGCGGCGCGCACGGACACTGAAAGTATTAGAGCCGCTTCACGTCTAGGGTAAGACGGCTGCTAACTTCTGAAACCTCCTGGTCGTTTGCGCTGTAGAAGAAAGTTGATTTGGAGGACCCTGTCCCGAGTCTCTGACACAAAAGTCTGAACTGAGACAATGGGGGGAGTTTTCGTGAGGAACCCTACGCAAAACCGATGACTGGAGAGTCTGAGTCACTTGGAGGTGGGATGCTTGCCTAGCTCGAGGGCGCAATAAGAAATTATTGTCTCATTCTGATTACTGCTGCGCGCAATGGGTGTGTGTGGCACCCGTTGTCCGCACGTCAACTGTCTAACTGTGTACGCGTGTGTGTTCCTCCCTCTTTCTCTCTCCCCGGCCCCGAACGACCCAATCATGTTACCCACATAATCTATTGGGTGACTGCTTGTCTCACCATGATTACAATGTCATACTCTCGTGTTCGCTATTGCCGTCACGTGCTCTCATACTACCTCGGGCCGACTACGTGTCCGGGTTCGCACTTTGACGTGGTTTTAAATTGTAACATTTGGCGAACGGGAATTAAACAGTTTATCCGAACTGTTTTTGGGCACACAGACAGGGGTTGTAGAGTCTGATGGCAATAGCCTCGACCGTTGATAACAGTCGCAACCTGACAGCTCTGGAGTGGGATTGACGAACCTTGTAGATAACTCGGAAGGCTTCGTCTGGATCAATTTGGTGACCGGTGTCAATTAAGTGGGAACCGATTGCACTGGCAATGGGCTTTATCGAACCGTTGCGAAGCCATTTCGTGAGGTGTTCACGAATCCTTTCAGATAGCCGTCTTGTGGTTCTCCCAACGTAATCTGCTTGACAACAACAGGTGAGATGATAAACACAAAAGGACGAGGAAAACCTAGGCAAACTATCTTTGAGGTGTGGCACCAGTACCGGGCAGGTATTGAACAATAAGATAACCCGTGCTGCTGGATAGGCCTTCTCCACTGCATTGCAAACTCGGCGAGTGACAATTTCACTGATAGCTTCACCCTTGTATGACAGAGTGATAAAAATGGGTTTCTTATCTACCGTCTGGACAATTTCATGCCTCACTTTTGGTTGGATGTTTCTATCCAGAAACCGTTTAGACTCAGCACATCTCGAACGTGCTGGAGTTCATTGGATAAGGTGTCTGGCGTGCATATCCTTTGCGCTCTGTTTGTTAAGCAACAAACCAAATTTCGCTTATACTTCAACGGAACAAAGCTGCAAAAGTGTGTGTACTGGCCAGTCCACGTTTTTTTCCTGTGAACTGACCTTCGAATTGATCCGTCAGTTCTACGAAGCATAGTGACATCTAAAAACGATAGTTGGTTGTTCGTCTCTAATTCAATAGTGAAAGCGATGTTGGGGTGTGCACGATTGAAATCAGCTAGTAGAGACCGTGTATCGTCCTTAACGTTTATTAGGCAAAATATATCGTCTACGTAGCGTCTATAGAGACAGCAATTATCGACGACGTGACGTAGTTCATTGGTCTCTAGTTTGGCCATGAATATATCTGCGAGCAACGGGCCTAACGGGGAGCCCATTGCTACGCCATCACATTGCCTATAGAGGTTTCCATTGAATTGAAATTGAACGTTTGAAGTGCAGAATAGTAATAGCTCTTTCAATTCAGCGATGGGAATACCGACGTTGAGTTGCCCGTTCACAATGTAAGCGCACAGATAATCAATAGTTTCTCTTAACGGCACGTTTGTGAATAACGAGGTTACGTCTAAGGAAACCATTTTGTTACTCTTGATATTCAATGAATCAACCGCATCCTCGAAGTCAAAAGTATCCTTTAAACTGAATGGGGTCAGTTGTGCTTTGATTGGTTCCAGTAGCTCCACAAGCCACTGGGCTAAAGCATGATAAGGAGAATTGTACATGTCGAGGATCGGTCTTAAGGGCACTCCATCTTTGTGAACTTTAGGGAGACCATAAAGGCGTGGGATAACCGTCCCTGTTGGTCTGATGCGCTCAAAGGTGCATGCGTCAATCAAACCAGATTGTTTCATACCACGGAGTAATTTGGATAGTTTCTTCTCTATAGCTGTTGTTCTATCCTTATCATTTATCGTCTTGGTAAACTTTGATCTGTCGGACAGTACAGCGGACATTTTTTCCACGTAATCGGTTTTATCCAATAGAACGATGCCGGAACCTTTATCTGGTCTCGTTAATAGTACGTTTGTATTAGCTCGTAACTCTCTTACAGCGTCTAAATGTTCCTGTTTTAATAGACCGCAATTCGGTACCTTGCTATTCACGTATTTATAGCATGTATTAACGAGGGTAGACTTGCAGTGTTCCGCGTTAAATTCTGAGGATGGAACGAGTTCACCCAGTTGTTGGTGCAGGTTTTCAAACTGAACTTCAGTGTCTAGTCGGTTACATTTAGATTTCGGACAGCAAAATTTGGGGCCTAGCGATAGCACTTCTAACATCGTTTGATTCAAAATGACAGACGAATAATTGTGAACGTACCGTTGTGGGTCGTTGGGAAACTGAGCTTGTGGTTTGACGGGGTTCAATCCAGTAATCAACTTAGTTCTCTTCTTCTCCACTCGCCGTTGTACTTCCGAATGGAAATACTGCTCAAACAAATTCATCTCCTCTTCCGGGAGTGATTCGACAGCACTCAGACGTTGAGACTGATTACGGTTTAGTTCGTCGATCTTTGCTAGACACGAGTCTCTTTCGTTCCTGGCATGACGCTGAAGTGACTTGACAGTGGGTTGTATGTTGCAACAACGTAGAATATTCCAGTAAAACTTCGGCAATTCTTTATTATTAATACAATCATTGAGAAATCGTACAAGAGTGTTCGCTTCTCCAATCCTGATGCCAAACTTCACGAACTCGTTAAGTTGTTTCACCAGCGTTGGATCCTTCAACTGTTTCAATCATTTCCAGATTCCCATGGGATTCATAAGAAGTCAGTTATCCGAAAACCATGAATACTTCACCCATACCCCCAGATTACTTTTGAAAGGATGCTGGTTCCAAACTGTCACTATCAGTGTGGATGCGCTGGAATTCGAGGATTATCTGGAACTACTCATAGCATTAAATCCCAACATCCACCTTACGTAATCAAAAAATTAAATTACTCAGACAATATCTGGGATCTGAGGGCCAACGTCATCTCGACGCACTTCGCGTATATGACAGAACGTCCTTGCAGGATGCCCTGACGACACTGGATGATTTATGGGGGCTACGCCAACACGTGTTCACAGCCCGCATGAATTTCCACCAACTTCGTCAATGTTCGGTGGAAAATGTTAATGATTTGATCACTCGCATCCAGCAAGCTATTCCTGATTTTCGTTATAATGAAGTTGTACCCACAACATTTGAAGAAGCTATGGCGATTTAATGTTTACTAGTGGGAGTCCAAGACACGAAAACCAGACAGCGACAGCTGTTCGGAGAAGAGTCTAAACTAAGTGGGGATCGGGCATGTTCTATTCCGAGGCAACGGGAGAACAGCAGAACAGCTCACCGTATACCAGTTGTCTCCGGCCCCAGATAATGTACAATTGATTGCACGGCATACGTCTCCGCTCAACTGCAATAAGAATTCTATTCGTACATTTACGTGTCATCGTTGCAGTGATAAACATTCAGCCGCCACGGACTGTTGTCACAAAGAGTCGACGTGCCATAGTTGTGGAAAAATCGGCCACATCGCACGCGTATGCCGTTGAAGACAAGTGCAGTTTTCCAATTTCCGCTCTAAGACTCGAACTGTACGATCGATCAAAGATCATGAAGAATCCATTTACTACTTGATTTCGCATACCTCAACCACGCTTCTTGTGGGAGTACCCCCTCATACAGTAGATTTGAACGTGGAAGGCCGCAACGTTTGTCTGCAGATCGACACAGAAACTTCCGTGACACTTATTAACAGGCGCATACTGCCAAAATCACTTCCGTTGGCTCCAGCTGCTGCCACATTGCGAACATATACAGGAGAAGCAATCGATGTCATGGGTAAGTGCAATGTGGAAGTAAAACACAGAACAAAAACGCCCAGTTTACCTGCATACATCGTAAATAACGTGATCTCAAACCCGTTGGGTCGAAATTGGCTTAAACTTATGCCAGATCTACTGCTGTCTATCAGACGAGTGGATAGTCACAACAGCCTTCCAGCACTACTACAGAACTTCTCGTCTGTATTCGACGAACACGAGCCAGGGAGGCCGAAGGATTTTCAGGCCACTATAGCAG